>JASIRB010000523.1:0-26199 GCA_030323885.1 Branchipolynoe longqiensis
GGCAGATAGCCACGGTGGATGGGTCAGACCTGGGAGTACTGAGGACCTGGGTAGAGCAGGTGGGCAGAGCGGGTAGAGTGGCTGGGGCAAGGGGAGTAGATGTGGTAAAGTTTGCACTCAGCCACTCCAAGGGCAACCTCCATGAGGTCATATACTCAATATATGAGAATGATGCCGATAGTTCATGGGAGGAGGTCAGGGAGCGACTGGTGGGACTATTCTTAACCGCCAGGGAAGCCACTGCCTTGGTTGATATCGTGTTCACACTGAAGCAGGAGAAAGGAGAGCTGATGTCGGCGTACTGTATGCGATACAGTACGGCGGTTCAGAGGGCGTGGCCAGAAAAAGGGTTGGTAAAAATGGGCGCAGTGCATGACATGGTGATTAAGAAGTTTGAGGACTCCCTGATTGAGCCAGTAGTGCGGTTGGCTGTGCGCCTGGCCAAGTCCGGTAGCCTAGAGGCTGCCATGACGGTGGCCAGGGAAAATGAAGAAGGGTTGGCAGGGCCAGGGGGCAGGCTGACCGGGGCCCATAGGAGGGAGGAACCCATGGAGATAGGGGCCATGGAGGGTCAGGCAAGGGCGGAGCCCGGGGCGTCCGCCGTAGACAGGGCTGCCTTTAAAACACTCCAGTGGGAGATAAAAAGCCTCCGAAAAATGATGGTAGAGCGTACAGAGCGCCCAGTGCAAGCTGCCCAGGTGGCAGTTGCACCGGTGCCACCCTCCACAGTGGTGGTACAGACGGCACCCAATCTACCCCTCCATAATCAGGTGAATCGAGGCGAAAATAGAAGGGCGCCGCGCCAGGTAGTGGGTCGCTTTCCTAAACAGGGTTTCCCGGTCCCGGATACAGTAAGGTGTGGGTATTGTGCCCACAATTATCACCGAGACTATATCCATACCCATCAACAAAAATGTAGACAGGTGCGCCAGATCGCACCCGCACGGCGGGGCCCTGTGCAGTCGGGAAACTAGGCCAGGCATCAGATCTAAGACCGTGTATTCAAGTGGAATTTGGCGGAATTTCATATTCAGGGCTCATTGATACTGGTGCTAGTAAGAGCATGATGAAAAGTAGAGTATATAATGCGTTGAAAAGTAAAGGGTATACAAGGGGCGAATTAGAGGAAGGATTGAGGCTTCGCTCACTCTCAGGACATTTAATTCCTACAAGGGGAGTGGGGAAGGTCACCTTGGTGGGAGTAGAGTGTGATTTTTGTGTTGTGGGTGAATTACAGCATGATATCCTGATTGGGACGGATGTCATGCAGCGGTGTGATGCGGTGCTGTCCTATACAGATATGAGTATTTTCCTGAATGGGGAGAGGCATAGGTGGTTGGGTACAGAGGCCACATGTGCTAGTGTATCTGGGATAGTGTCTGAGGTGGAATACTGGAGAAGAAAATTCCCCACCGTTTTCCCCAAGCAGGGGGCTGCCCTGAATACCGCCGATGTAGTAGAAATGACAATAGACACTGGGGAGGCCCGCCCAATTAATCAAAGGCCATATCGAATCCCACTCTCTAAAATGAAACTAGTGGAGCAAGAGTTGGAGAAGATGTTGAAAGAAGACATAATAGAGCCAAGCCGCAGTGCATGGGCAAGTCCTGTTACGGTTGTGCCGAAAAAGGATGGTTCTATTAGGTTATGTGGGGATTATAGGCGTCTAAATGAGGTGACTCATAAGGATGCCTACCCACTACCCAGAATCCAAGACATCTTTGACCAGCTCTCAGGTGCAAAGGTGTTCACCACAATAGATTTAAAATCAGGCTATTGGCAGGTAAAAATGCACCCAGACAGCAGGGAAAAGACCGCAATAAGTACCCATAGGGGACTGTTCCAGTTTAAAAGAATGCAGTTTGGGCTGACTAATGCACCTGCAGTGTTTCAGCGCATGATGAACTCAGTTTTGGCAAAGTTCCTGGGCAAGTCATGTCTGATCTACCTAGATGATATAGTAATCTATTCCCGAAATGAAAATCAGCACAGGGCTCATGTGGCGGAGGTATTGGCCACCCTGGGGGGCGCTGGCCTTGTCATCAAGGAATCCAAATGTTCATTTGGCCTGAGAGAGGTTAAATTGTTGGGTTTTGTGGTCTGAGGGTCTGAAAGCAGATCCTGATAAAGTTGCTGCAATCAGAGATATGGCACCTCCCACCGACAAAAAGGGAGTGCGTCGTGTGTTGGGATCTGCCAACTATTATCGACAACTAATGGTCAATTATGCAGATGTGGTGGCACCACTCACCAATTTGACTAAAAATACTGTGAAATTTGAGTGGGGACCGGAGTGCCAGAAAGCATGGAAAGAGTTGAAACAGCTTCTTTTGGACTGTGTCATAATCAAATTCCCAGATCCCACAAAACCATATAAACTGTATACGGATGCCTCCGATTACAGTATAGGTGCTATACTGGTACAGGAGGATGAGAATGGCATAGAAAGGCCAGTACACTTGATCAGTGGAAGGTTGAATACAGCCCAGCTGAACTATCCCACCATTGAAAAAGAGGCATATGCAATGATATTTGCACTCATTAAATTAAGACCCTATTTGTACGGTGCGGAGTTTGTGATCTATACTGATCATAAGCCATTAAAATGTTTATTTCAAAAAGAAATGAAAAACAGCCGCCTACAACGATGGGCCGTGTTGCTAGCTGAATATTCAGCTCCAATTCAATATTTCGCGGGTGCTTCTAATGTGTGGGCAGACATGTTGTCTAGGCTGCGACCAAGTGCTGTAGCTGATGAGCCAGAACAGATGTCGGTAGTAGAAATGGCGAGCTTGGAGGAGGAAGTCCCATTCGAATATTACAAATTAGACAGGGATTACATTGCAAAACTGCAGGCTGACACCACACAGGCAGTCCTGGCTAGGGAAGATCAGGATGATTATATCCTGATGGATGGGTTAGTGTATTCACTGATTCCACCACCAAGGGGGAAAAACTATCCACGATTAGTGTTGCCAATGGAGTACAGGAAACAAGTAGTAGAACGGGCTCATAAGGATGTGGGACACATGGCAATGACTAAAACATTACAGAGGGTGCACGAGCACTTTAGATGGCCGGGAATGAGAGGGGATATTGCCAAATTTATAGCAAAATGTCCACCGTGCTCCCTAAACCGGGTGAAGCGGGATTTTCCGCTCCCCACTGAAATGCCACTTCCAGTAGCTCCAGGATTGTTGATAGCAGCAGATCTGACAGGGCCATTCCCGGAAAGTAGAGAAGGAAACAAATATCTACTATCTATAATAGACCACTGCACGGGATGGGTAGAAGTAAAAGCACTCCCTAATAAGTCAGCACAGGGGATCTATGATTATTTAGTGAGAGAATACATACCCCGATACTCAGCACCAGAGGTTTTCCTAACAGATAATGGGCTGGAATTCAAAAATAAACTTATTATGGGCTATTTGGACGAACTGGGTGTGGAGGTAAGACACACCACCCCGTACCACCCACAATCTAATGGCATGGTGGAACGTTTCCATAGAACACTAAAAAGCATGCTGGCCAAATTGGTTAATGCTAGGGCCTCCGAGTGGGAGGAATATTTGGGGGATGCACTATTGGCATATAGATGCACGGCTCTGGGTCCCACAGGATTCTCACCATTCTATTTACAGTTTGGGAGACATCCAAATAAACCACAGTCCCAATTATTATATCGACAAACTGGGGAGGTTTCATCAAATGCAGCCAGGCGCATTGATGAATTGGCAGATTCGCTTCAAGAAGCAGTAAGAAACAGGGCCATTAGTCGACAGTATAATACAGCCAGAGCGGTTAACAGGGCTAATGCCGTGCAGTTGAAAGTGGGGGATGCAGTATTACTATTAGTGAATGAACCAGGACCATTGGATAGGCAATTTGATCCGGGGTTTATAGTGACCAACATAAGGGGAGCGGTGATTAGGGTGGTGGGCCCCGAAAATAGGAAAAGAATAGTCAATAGGGATCAAGTGAAGCTGGCCGATGGGGAGATAGAGTGGGATATGATTAATGCTAGATTGACCCGGGGTCAAAGGAAGAAACGGAGGCTGCAGCAGCAACCGTCTCTGAATAAGTCGCATGCCGAAGGGAATGAACAGTCTGAACTGAAAAAGGGTGGCCAGTTGCCATCTAGGCAACTTCAAGGGCAAGTACCAAGTACATTCGGACCTTGGAGGGAGTTCATGGGGGTGCAAGAAGGCAGTGAACGGGGATTGAACCCGACCAATGCGGGGCATAGCAAACCCCGAGATAGTCAGAGCGGTGACCAGGGATTGAACCCAGCCAATGCGGGTCAGGGCAACCCAACGGATAGCAAAAGGGTGCCTGGGGGTTCGGCAGGGGCCAAGGGCAGGCAGGGGCCAGTCGGCCGCACAGATGGTCAAATGGAGAATGACAGGAATGGCAAGGCATGTGTGAATGAGAGGAGTAATGGTGATTGCTTGGGTGAGCGTGAAGGGTTGACTGATGGTACTGATGTGTTGCGCACGTGTTTGCATCCCGGGTATTCTGGACAGGTGTTGGGGCGGGATGAGCCCAGCTCAACCCGTGACCCCATGAACTCAACCCGTGAACCCATGAACTCCACCCGTGAACCTGTGAACCCGGCCAGCCGGCCACGGGGATGTAAAAGGAGCTACGCCCCTTCCCCCAGCGCACCGGGGGTGGAGGCGGGGCCGAGTGAAGGGTGGCGTGAGATAGGGCGATATATGGTGAGTGCGCCCCCACATACGCCCACGCGGTGCACACGGCACCCCTGCAGCGCACAGCCCGCTCACCCACCCACCCACGCTCCAGCCACACCATGCACAGCGGAGGGCACTTCGCTTCCCCGACAGACCTGGCTCGCCACTTCGCCTGACGCGGTCCAGCTGATGACTTCGCCTGAAGCAAGCCGAGAGTTGGGGTACCGCCGAACTAGCACGGGAGCCATCAAACGCCCACCACCGCCACCGGATAACAGCCACAGCTACAACACACGAGTGTTGCGATCACACACCAGAGAGAAGACTAGGCTGCTGGAGGCCAGCCCGGATCCACAGGAGCAACAGTTGGCAAAACGCGCCTGCATTGCTTGTGTGGAAGTATTCTGTGGAGGTCCCAGACGAAGGCAGTAAAGTACGGTAGTCGTTGCGCTTATATATATGTCAAGAGGTGGGACATGGAGGAAAACATTTTGTTACACAAACACTAATAGTGTGACATTTTGTCTTTCTGTTGCTGTTGATGCTGTGCCCATGGGCACGCTGTACGAGGCGGACGGAAAGGAGCAGAGAGATACTGTGTGCAACCAGCATTCACGGACATTGTGTGACGGATAGCAGCAGCTGAGCCGTTACACACACGTGTGGGTAGCGACCGCTGTTTACAGGAACATTGGGTTGCACACAGCTACACATCAACAGTGTCGCGACTTGCAGGCTGGTAGGCTGTAGGCCGATATTGTGTGCTGGCCCTACCGACATTTATCAGATATTATTCGGTGTATCAGCTTGAAGAGCTGAGGTGTTCGGGGAACATGGCAGACAGCCGCCAACGGATTGCTCGACGGAACGGAGTGACGATCGGCAGTAACGACGTGTGCGTTCTAGGTCTATGTGCTGACAGGTGGCCAGTGCCTTCGGTGTGGAAGGGAGAATAAACACCGTCATACTGCGGCCCCAGGGGCTGGTCGGCGGTGCAGGCAGATTGTGTGGATTGCCGCCCGGCAGAGACGAAGTCGAATATATTTTGGTTAATTATTCTGCTGTTGGCGCCGCGCACTCGTGCTGGGGTCGAAAAACACCAAGAAGGCACCGACCTGGGACAGTAGACAGGAGCGCACAAGGAGTAGTCCCTAGCAGAAGGGAGGTAGTTGAATAGATTAGTGACATTTTATTTGGTGGATATCAGTGCAGGTGATGGTTTCCATGAACTTTGGGGTACTGAACAAGATGTAAAGGAAGATTGTGTGGGTTTCGATACCAAGGAAAGTAGTTACAGTCAGTACCCTCTAGGATTGGAATGTACACAGCCATTGGTGTTAACAACTACTACGGAAAAGACAGTGAATATTTTGAGGAAGGGTCCCTGGCGTGTGGGGGAAACCAAAGGAGGCCACAACAGGGTGCAGCTATAGCGAGGCCGCCGGGGTGGATATAGGTCACATGGTGCCCCGTTCACATTACGCCAGCAAGCAACGGCATAGCTGTCAACAATCTAAATTGAGCTGGTGAAAGGCACCAAGAGCTGTGCGGGAAACTAGAGGGTGTATTTTGGTACACTGAAGAATGGACGAGTGAAGAACACAAAGTGACGGAGTCACGGCCGGGAGTAAGGCCTGCTGGTGACGGTACTGATAGGAACAGAGACGGGGTGAACTAAGGCTGAGCGGCGACTCATCTGACGCAGGCATCCACCATCGGTCGGCATCGACAGTGATTGTTGTGAATAATACATGGTGCGCATCCATTGAGCGCATATAGGAAGCGCTAACCACACTGAGCGGCCGCCGAGATATTTAATGGTGTGAACAATCATCGTTATATATACAGAATCTTGGTGGTTCAGAAACGATAGGCGAAACTCGCGAGTGTGTTGCACGGGACGTGAAACGAACCGGCCAGTAACCAGGAGAAGGGCTGTCGGAAGTTGGCGTGCAGGGATTGTGAACAATATCGGCTGCAGTAGGGGAGTGCGTGTGCTGCAGGCCAAAGCGGTTGTCTCGGGACACGAATGTAATAGTTAGGGCGACGGGAGTATACGGGTGCAGTTACATCGCATTTCAAGAGCGCCCAGCGGGACTGTGACGGTGGTTGCATTGTTCGCGATATACCACGAGGGTGTCAGCGGACGAGGCAGTGTCGGGAGTGATAAGAGGAATCTGCCGGGTGGCACTCGCCGGATAGTGCTGCGTGGCGGGATTTTCCGGAAAACTTGTCGCCTGGACACTGCAGGTCTATATTCAAGTCGATTGTGCCATGTGGTCGTTGTACTGGCAGATGTGCGTCATCGGGTGCTGCCTGCCAAGGGGTAGCGGCACCGACCTGTTTAGGGAGGACGGTGTCCTAGTGCAAAGCCAAGGAGAAGTGCAGACAGTGTCTGCGGTGTGGCAGCTGGTGGTGCTGATCACACCTCCGGAACGGCCACGGGTCGGACAATGGATCGCACAAGCACGGGACTTCATGGACAAATTGGGTATGACACGGTGGTATGTTAGTGTGCATCATTGGGAGATGAAGCTCGACGTCCTTCGAAGCAGGGTGCAGCAGGATACTGCAGAGGGCGTCAACAGGGGGGCTCAGCGGCCCAAAAGGGGATTGGTCAATGCAGTGGGGGAGGCGGCATCATGGCTGTTTGGTACAGTGAGCCAAGCACAACTAAACAAAGTGCAACATGCTGTCGAGACCCACAGTCTGCAGACCCAGGCCCTTAAGCATAACCAACAACATATGCTTTCCATAATGAATCGAACAAGAGACACGCAGCTGCAGTTGGCGGAGCATGTCTCACTGGTGGAGCGAATGATGAAAGCAGCTGAGAAAGAGGCAAAGGACAAGATAGAGATGGACAAAGAAATCGAGCTGGTGTTGCGAATAAGGCTGGCGGTGGACGAGATAGAAAATGTGGTGGACAATTATGTGGATAAGAAGGCCCTACACCATCGGATGGTGATGCAGCTAGAGCGCGGCATGTTGACGGAGGCACTGCTCAGGCCGTCTCAGCTCGCACTCGTAATGAAGGCAGCAGAGGATGCGGGCTTCCATGGCCTGGACACCCACTGGTACTACCAACATGCTACGGTGGAACCAATGTGGGGACCGGAGGCTGCGGTGGCCTTCCCCGTCGGGATACAGATGGTGAGTCCAGACGCGTATTGGGCATACCATTTGACGTATCTGCCGGTACTACTAGACGCGGCTCATTTGAGGACGGTGGTCGGGAAGTCGGTGGTAGCAGTAAGCACGCGACGGACGGCGAGTTTCTATCCGGATACGTGCATGGGCAGCTTACCTACCGTGTGCTATCCAGCGATGGAATCAACCTACCAGAGCTGCGAGGCAGCACTCGTGACAGGGACGAAGCCGGAGGACTGCAAGCTGCGGATCACGAAGATTGGAAAGACTGTGTCAGCCACTGTGGTGGCACCTCGGGAGGGCATGGGTCAGGTGAGCATTGCTCCCCATGAACCCCAGTTGAAGGTGAGGATTCGTTGTGTGGGGAAACCCGCGATCAACAAGATCATCGCCGGCCCGACGTTCCTGCAGGTGCCCGAGGGGTGCGCGGTGGAGGGAAGGGGTTGGCTTTTGCGAACATTGACAGTTAAACATGAGACCGTGAACATGCATCGGATGCCAGCAAGGCTGGAGTTACCCGCCTTGAATATCTCATGGCCTCCTGCCCTCCACCGAGTGATGAAGAAACAGCTTGAGTGGCTGCCAGAGTTGCAGGTTCCCCTAATGTCAATGGACGGTCTAGTAGAAGTGCCGGACGCTTACGTCCGTGTTGAACATTTTGGCACATTGTGGTATTGTCTCTTGGGCGCCGCCGGTATAATGATGTTAAGTGGTACTGTATACTTGTGTTACAGGTACAGAGGCAGGGGAAGGGGATGCAGACGCCCGAGGAAACGGGAGGGCGTGGAGGCGGTGAGCGTGGAGGCGAGGGTGTATGAAATGAAAGAGCTCTCCGCTCCCTCCTCATTGTCGGTAGATAGAGAGGGTACAGGGACGGATAAGCCGGAAACGGCAGTGTTGGATCTGGCGGAGCTTCCGTTTAGGGCATAATAAGGGTACTAGCGTAGGTCGTCGGCGCCCGTTAAAGCGGAACCGAAAACGGCTGAGATGAGCGGGTAGGCTTGGGAAGTCGCAGGATAATTAACACAAGTTCCGAGCGGTCTACTAAAAATAGCAGATGTCGCGAATAATTAGATACAGGGGTCGGCCATCGGAACCGAAATGGGGGGATGAGCAGGGACGTTGTATCAAATTCAATGAGGAAATAGTGTATCTCAATTTGGCAGAAGTAATCGGTCGGAATGGACCAAGGTTATGTAACAGAGTGAGAGTCGCTCGGAACCGCTGGGGCGTGCCATAAGGGATGTCTAGTCACCTACTCCTAGCCCCTCCCAAGCCTTTCGGTCGGGCGACGGGTAGCGGACTCGGGATCCTGGTAGTGCTGGGGGGATTTGGGAATAACGGGAAATTAGGCTCCCCGCCCAACCCAGAATTAACAAGTAAGGGGGGGAGGATTTAATTAACAGTTGAGGCCTCTCTGATTCCTGCTTGGAGGATACAAGTATAGGAGGAGGGAAGCTAATTATACCAATTAGTCTTTTCTCAGATTCCTGCTTGCGAAGAACCCGCAGTAGCAAAGTAAGGGGGAGAGGATTTAATTAAACATTATACACCTCTCTGATTCCTGCTTGCATGGAACTGGCGTGGTCATAGCCATGGGAAGGTCGTAGCGGCCACCCGACCCATCGGCGCATAGGGAGCAATAGACGAGTTCATGCCTCGGTCTGCTCATAAGATCGAACCGACCGATGCTGTCTGGCAGGGACGAGTCCGCGGTACGGTGATGAAAGAAAAAGAGGAATAGGATCATTGGATTGATCTGGGGATACAGGATTGACGGGGTAAATGAGTAGTGAGGCACACAAGGCTGACGGGGTCAGTGGTGGGCGGAATCAACCGGGGGTTGGAGAAAATTGTTGAGCGCAGGGACTGTAAGGAAGGAAGGAATTGAATGCAGGTGCGGATTCAAGGGAGTTGAGTGATAAGAGTCATCTGGTTGATTCGGGCCATTCAATTGAGGGAGGATCGAGGGAGCAAGCGGTCGATGAGTGTTATCAGCAATCATGGCTGAGAGATGGGTGATTAATTATCAAGCATGCTAAACAAAATCGCTTGAATAGATCAGTCACTGCTACAAATAGTTGCATTAATTGTCTTATGCAAGATCTGACCGGTCATGGTTCCCTGCTTGTGTCGCTATTCTGTCCTGCTTACCCTTATTTTTTAAAACTCATTATTATTTTTTTGTTTGTTATTTTTTTTTATTATCATGAGTTCTAAAGGGGGCCTGGGCGCGCAAGAGAATTGGCGGACACAAGCTGGATAGTGACAGGAGGATAAAAGACACCATTGTTAGAATATCAAGGTAATATTAATTAATTGTAGAATATCACGGTAATATTGAGTAATGTTAGAATATCAATGTAGATTTATTAATTGTTGAATATCAATGTAATGTGTAAGGGCGAGTAGAAGTAGTATAAATAAGTAGTAACCTCACCGGTTCAAAGCCATCGTCTACATTGGGACCGCCATCCTAAAGATAGATTTTGGGGCTGTTCTGGTCTAAACATCATTACGATAAGCAAGTAGATAGGAATGGTCCCCAAGGTGGTGGAGAACGCGAGAAAGAACGAAAGAAAGAAAAACGTTAACAGTGAATAAGGGAGGAGTGGCCAAGGGAATGGACAATATACATAAGTTAAAGTAGACTGCATGCGCATGAGACGGGGGTACCGAAACTTATAAAGTCTAGTAACATTCAAACGGCTCCATGGTATGGCACTCGCTCTGGCTTAACCGAAAAAGACGTAATGTTTAAGGGCTTCCATTTTTGCTTGTCCGTTTTGCCCAAGTAGAAATGGAAGAGGGACGTTGTAAAAATATACGGATTTTCGGTTTAAGAATTATATATTAGCAGGGAGCATCTTTATTCTTGAATGACAGTGTGGGGACAATGTTATGTAAACTAAGAAGCAAGGATGCCATAATCATAGTATGAGATGATATAGCATAGGGAAAGATATGTCCTGCATGCTGCCTAGGATTAGGGAGGAGCTGTGTTATATAAGAACCAGTTCAGGGTGTTCTAGGGGAAGCTGCCCAAGGGGTGGAAATTTCCTATGTGTAGTTCTAGGCATGTACCATCACCAAGGAGGGACGTGCTTGGTCTATATATAGGGATATATATATATGAATGTAACTGTATACAACTGCTGGTTCACCCCTGTGTCCATAAGGAAGGCCCAGCTTCAGCCTTATTTGCATATACACTCAGGGTGGCACCTGCAGCTGAGTAGGGTGGTAGCTGCCTCCACTGGGGGGGTTGGCTCCCACCCCAGCTGTGGGGCCACCTGAGTGGCTGACGCTGGGACTGCCCAGTCACCTACACTGCCTTGACTACTGACCACACTAAATATGGGAGATGCACCGCATTTATGTAAATGAAGGATCGATGCTCCAGGCATCCTGGACACCGGCACTCTAGTCCTGGCTCTTGAGTGAAGCAGACATACTTTTGAGCAGGAACCCCAGACACTCAGTCTGATGCTACCTAAATTCACATATTCCAATTGAGTGTATCCACAGCCACAGGACTCCTGTCCCATGGGCTGTGGGCACTGCTTTCAGTAGATAGGCTAAGTGGTAATGAGAACTAGTGTGGACAGAAGGTGGGGAGTGAGGGTGCTAGGTCACACATAGGGGAATGGACAGTAGTTGCTGCTCAATAAAGCACAACTTATTCACTGTTCATTTGTGTGTCTAGTTTTCCTTCCTCTTTTCAGTACTGATTCATGAGTTGGTTTGATTAGGCTAATGGCATCACAAGTGATATGAAGGGGAGAGTTTTGTAGTCTCATGGGGTGCTCACAGCGGCCGAGCAGATCCGTGTTTCTATAACATGACGTAGAGGGGTTCCCCACACAGGGGAATCCATGACAAACACCAAGATGGCAGCCACAGAAAGCTCTCAATTCAACTTTTAAAATCTATTAATCTACATGATTCAATTAATTATTCACATATAAAGTGGCTAGTTATGATAAATAAACATTTAAACTTTATATTTAGCAATTTAGATTGCAAATTCTAACATTTCTCTCAATAGGGTTCTCTAAAAGCCTTGTCAGTGCTGTTATGTACAACATAACAGGAGCAACCAACATCAGCACTCTCCCCCCACATATGCAGTTGCATAAACTGAAAACCTGCAAAGGTTTGCTTGGAGAGCATCTGTCAGAGTATCGTTCGGGTTTCAGCGGCCTATACCGGTGTAACGATTTCAAATTCCCCCCTGATTGAAGTTCCCCCATGGGAACTTGAAAACGTTTTCAAATTCATCCCACGGGAATTTGAAAAAAAAATAGTTTTGCCTCCCTCCCCCCATTTTTGGGGAATTTTCTTTATTTTTGTTATTTAACAAAAATTTCATGACAAATATAATAATACACTGAGAATAGCATAATGGAAATTATTACTAGTACAACAAAACATATTTCACCCCAAATGACACAAAAAGTCTCCAAAATGACTAAGAAAAAAAGATTCTAGGTCTGAATTTTAAAACGTTTTTTAAAGTTTTTAAAATAATTTTAAATTCCCGGAGGGGGGAATTTGAAAATAGGGGGAGGAATCTGAAAACCGTTTTTAATTTCCCTCCCGGGAATCTGAAAACGTTTTCAATTTCATGGGAGGGAAATTTAAAAACGTTTTCAGATTCCCGGGGGGAACGTGGAAAGGGGGGAAATTGAAATCGTTACACCGGGTCCGTTTAACATGTAAGGGATGTAGGCACTATCTGAATGTTGACGGGATGACAGAGCATATTGGCTTTTGAATATAGGCCACCTAGTTTTTCTGAAGCAATTTCAGGATGAGAATGCGATAGGTACTGCAATAACATCATTGTAATGAATTGATTGCATCCACATCATAACTGTAATCTGGTGAAGGTATCCACATAAACACCATTGTAGTGAGCTGAAGCTATCCACATAATCAGCATTGTAATAAGCTGAAGGTATTCAAATAACATAATTGTAATGAACTGAATGTATCCACCTCATCGTTATAATGCGGTGAAGGTATTCCCGCCATCATCATTTCTAATGAGATGTAGGTACCGACACATAGGCCTACACTAGCCTTCCTGATTTCCTACCTGGCATATAACTGATGACTTGTTATGCAAATATTCTTTTTTAGGATGGAGCCTAAACATTGTCGTGCTATTTTATTTGGCTTCTGCTACACTAGCTCGTATATGTACTCTATAATTTATTATGTGTATATAAATAAAGAATAGTCCCTAATGTTTTTCGGTGTCCTGGTCTGGACAGAGAGCGTGTATATAGATGAGAGGGACAACTCTCATACTAGACCGTGTAACAGCTGCCAACTGTGGCGCTCCAAGTGGTGGTTGTTGAACAGTTCACGCATATGGGCAAACTCAAGGCATTGTCAATGGTTCTGGGCAGCGGACTCACATTCAGCCCGCTCCAGGTACATGTAAGGCTTGGATATCGGGTTCGCTACAAAGATGTCATGCATGATGGTTCGCCTACCTTCAAGCCTGCGGTACCGTGCGCGGTCACGATCCATCTCGTCATTGAGCACTTCTATTTGCTGAGCCCTAGCCTGCCTGCGAGCGATCCCATCCCAGTGGGCGTTGGCTGCCCGAACGACCACTCCGACCGGGGATGCGACCGCGAGGAGGGGATCCGGTGCCAAGCCCTGTACGATGCGAGGCGGGAGAACCGGCTGTGTCGCCCCTCCCCGTGCGGGGGCCCGCGTATGGATTCCCCTGACCTGGGCCTGTTGCGGGGCCACGCCAGGCGCTGGGCGGGGGGCAGCCAGTGTGGCCCCGGGGCGGTCGTCAGCGTGCGCCGGGGGGTTGATCTGGGGCTGGGGCGGCCGCCTCTGCTATGAGAAGTATGGTGTCATGGAGGGCCCCGATCCAGTCGTCGAATCTAGCCTCCATTTCCGCCAAACGTCGCTTGATGTGGGTGTCCGCCTCCTCGCCATGTATGGGCCGCACCTCGCGTGGGGACGCGGCTGCCCCGGCCAGCCGCGGGGAGGATTGCCCCAGCGGTATGTAGGAGTCGTCACTGTCAATGACGGAGCACCCCGCTCCCCGCGGTGAGCCTCCATTGTCCTGGGGGCTTTCGTCCTCGAGGGGAAGTATGGAGCAGTATCTCCCGGGCCCGGACCCCGTGACATTGCGTGCAGGTTGTGCAACCCGCCGCTTTTTCCTGGCCGATCCGTGTCTGGGCATATCTCGTTGGTATTTGCGAGACGCCCCGGGTACCAAAGTAAAATTGTGTAGTGGTCAGTCCGGATGTGTGAGGCGGAGTGACCAGCGGTGTGCATGCTCTGTGGGCCCCCCCCCCCCTGCCACATCCTACCACCTGGCGGTGGGGGGCGAGAGGGTGGGCGCCGCGCCTCGCCTCGCCACCCCGCATGCCCCGCAATGACCCCGAATGAGCATACGCTCATTCCCCACCATAATGCACCCCTGTTTTTGCCAAAGCCAAGTCAAAGTCAAAGCTCGGTTAAACCAATGATCGGTTAATCCAAACAAATTTCTAGGGTCCCTTCAAGTTTGATTTAACGGGGTTATCCTGTATATATATATATATATATATATATATATATATATATATACATATATAGACTATGTATGATATCTGCATTGGTGGAGGTCCTGTGTGACCATGCTCCCTGACAGCCAGCCTCATTCAATTAGATTTTAAAAATCTAAATAAACAGCGGGGCCTTTCAGAGTACAGTCAGTGTTCAAGCAACTATAGTATATATATCCCCGTCAGTCAAGGTGAAGTACCCGAATAGAGTGGCCATTCTTACCATAATAATCTCTATTCTGCTGCATGTTAATAGCAGAATCTTTTATAGAGTGGCTCCAGCTGCGTGTGGTCAACCTTTTCCTATGGGGCGATGCGTGAGGACTCGTTAACGCGGAATTTCCAAGTTTCTTGAGTTAGTCTATATTTTATACATATATTACAAGTATAAGAGCTTGATGCCTGTTGCAATATAAATATCTGAATATAACCATCCGTTTGATTATTTTTCCATGCGTTCTTTATGGAGATATAGCGTGGTGTTCTCTGTGATGGAGTTGTTAGAGTGTCTGACTTTTTTTTAGTTCAGACTCCTAATCTGAAGGTCAGTGGTTCGATTCCCTGTGCCCCCAGCTCTGCCAATTTGGATTTCCACTGCTGTGTATAACTTACAGCCTCATTAAAGGCCAGTTGCTCTCATACCATGTCTATGTGGTGTGGGAGGTTAAAAATCCCTTGGGTCGGTAAAAGTGTAGACTCAGGCTTTCTATCGACAAACTGTCTAATGGTGAAAACAAGTTTATTCAGACTTATCCATGATAGGCAGTATAAATCTTCAAGAAGAAAATGTGAAATGACAGGCACTTCGGGAAAGTACCTGAATAGAGTGGTTCCAGATTCTGCCGCTATGTCGCTCGCTTAACTGACATTAATATATAATTGCTGTCATCATATGTGCAGGGCTCATGGGTAATAGTCTCATTAATTGTGCATGTTGCCAGTAACATGAGTAATTCATGACGGTGGAGACAGCGCTTGTGTCGCCAAGGTATGATACCGGATGTGCCTGGTGCATCTGGGAATACCCAATTGCCTCGTAGCATCCGTATGTGGTGTATTTTATTATCTTCTTAAGCTGTGTTTACACGGGGAATTGTGAAGCGAATTAGACAAAGCGATTTATATGAAGCGAAGTAGTGGTGCGTTTACACGAGCGAGTTTGAAAGTCTGTCGGCGACCGGGAACAAGCAGCCTTAGTTCTGCCTGTAGCCGGCAAGCACTGTTATATTTGTTGAGTTTACACTCGGCGATTCGACGCCGATGAAGCTGCTACGTTAATATCGCTTTTAATTTAGGGTTAATTTAATTAAATTTCATTATTTGAGTATGTAATTCTGTTAAATATGATCGCATTCAATAGATTTCGGCCTAATCGGTCCCTAACACTGCCGGGCACCAGCGATTGTTACAGCTGCGCATGTAGCCGGCAAGCACTATCCCTGCCCGGGAACCAGTGGAATCGCTTCATATAAACCACCTCCCGAGGCGATCTACAAAAAGCGAATCATATGAATCGAATCAGCCCTAATCCGCTTAAGCGGCGCGTTTACACGGCGAATGTGAGGCGAACTAGGCAAGGCGATTCATATGAAGCGAATTAACTCGCCCGTGTAAACACAGCTTTACTTGCGTAATAATGTAAATAATGAGTGTGACTTTCCTTTTCAAGCCATTGACCATTAAACTATGTCAAACACCTATTTTGTTCAGTGTGACATCAGTTTTTTGTTGTAAATATAGTTTATTCATTGAATAAAGTCTTTTGTCAGCGCCGTGGCACTGGTCTTCCAGGCATGTGATAATACAGCTATTTACAATATATGTATATGTAGTCTGATATTGTCATCAGCAGCTAGCTCAAATCAGCTGAAATAACAATATCAAACATTCAAAGACTTACATATGGTATAGTTTGATAATTCACATAAAATAGCAGTTATATGTTGTATTCATACACACATAAGCCGTGTTCACACGGGCGATGTAAATCGATTCGTAGAAATCGACTTGTATAGTTCGGGTTACATTTCGCGTGTGAACGCGTGGCTGAGTCGGATTAGGGCTGAATCGATTCCTGTGATCCGGTTACTGTACACCACTTGTGGAGGTCGATTACGTGAGTAGATTTCTGTGAATCGATTTATTTTGCCCGTGTGAACGCAACCGACTTACTTGAGGCGGATTAAGGACGTCACACTATATAATATAATTTGGTCTATGAAACCGCTAGCTGTGCACAGATATTTTTTTCATCATTTATTTTTAGGGTTTCACTGCCCAGCAGAAGTTTTGACCGTTCCAAACCAATACGATTCAGTCCATACATATCTAGGTCGAACCCACACTCTCTCGTGGTGACGTCGACGAACCCAAACTGGCACTGGTTAGTCTGGACTTGCTCATGCGCAGATATCCACTTCCGCCTTAAACCGACTCAAAGCACTGCCCGTGTGAACGCGAAACACTTTCAAACTAAATCGATTCATATGATTCGCCTTGTCTAAATCGCTTTACATTTTGCCCGTGTGAACACGGCTTTAGATACATACACGTGTATTGATTATACCTTTACATTACTGAGTGGTTAGGTGCATAGTTTCCCTTCATAGGTTTGTATGCCTACTATGTTGTGAATTGCAAAACTATCATGTCGTTGGAGTTAACATTTTGAGATGGAGTATTAGTAGAATGGTTTGTTTATTCTGTTAGATAGAGTGTGGTTAGCTTGTAGGGTTATGCTTAAAAGGTTAATACCTCGGGTGTTTTTTGACTACATGAAGTAGTTTGAGTAAGTAGGTTGTTAGTAATGATGGGATAAACAATGCTTGGAGGATTGTACGTTTCAGTCATTTAGTAGTCTAGTACAGACTTTATTAGTGTCTATGTTTATACAAAGACCCTATAATACCAAGACGGCTCACTCAGCCTGTACTGTGTAATCTTGGTTAAACAGATGCTATATTATATGTATAAATGTATATATGAATGTTAAAGATGTGTGATGGCGATGATGATGATGTGTGTTTGTTCATAGCAATTTCATATTGATGTGTATTCATACTTACCCATCTCATGTATAATATAATTGTATGTGTTTACATGTGAAACACCAACCAGCAGCTGGGTTGATCAAACCCACCACAAGGTGGCGCTGCGAAATTTACATTACCATGGGAGAGATAGGGAGTGAGCCGTCCCAGTACCATAGGGCCCCCGGTCTGTAGCAACACCACCAGACTGATACACATTTTCCGAATTTGCTGGGCAAATAATTTGTATGGTGGATAACTTGGTTTGTTGGCAGCAGGTAAAGGAGTGCATGGGGTGGTGGGAGGGGGTGGGGTGGCCATAGGTGCTTATAATAGATAGATAATTAAATATGGCGACCTCATCACTAGGCCTGTAGAAGGGCCTGATTGGCTTGGTGAATTCTTACCAGGTTCTTGAATTCTAGTTGTGTTTGTGCATGTCTAATTCTGACTGGGAGTTCATTCCATAATTTGCTGCCTTTGTAGATAGGGGCTCTTGTCAGTCTATTTGTGAGTGGTTTAGGAACTTTGAGGAGTGTAGCATCCCCCTGCCTGGTAACTCTGGTAGTATGGTCTATGTAGTTTTCATCCTTGGCTCTGATAAACATAAGAGATAGCAGATCTGCATCTCTCCTTTGGCTCAGTTATGTGATATTAGATTGGACTGCATAAGTAATTATTCTGCGATCATTCATTCCGCTGCGGCTGCTGCATATGCCTGCTAATGTAAGGTGCATCTATGCACGAAATAAAGAGACGTGGGTTTTGGTAATTGAATGTTGTCTATGTGGCTAAATAAAATAAATAAAATTAGTGATCGTCCCTGCCCCTGCCTGAAAAAACGCCGCCCCTGATTAAAATCTGATTTTAATTGTTTTAAAAACTGTTAAAAATATGTCTGGCTAGCAGCAATTCAACTTTCATATCAATTTTTAAGTCATTTGTTAGACTCTTCCAGGGTTCGAACCCAAGAGTCTGACTTACCAGAATGAGAGGCGGATGCTCATCTCATTCAGCCATCGTATTTGGTTACATAATACGTCTATGCCAGAACAAAATTGAAATAAAAATAAAAATCGTTTGCCCGACCCCGATTTGTGTGATCAAAAGGACGATCACCGATATTTGCTTGCTTTGGGGGTGGTTTGTAACCTTACGACGGTTACTGGTTGCAGAACTGCAACATTACTAGAGAGGCTCCGATAAATCGGCCCAATCTTTGGTTGAAGACTTAACTTCAGTAGGGAGTGTTGTAGAAGCTGGGGACATCTTTACAACATTGTAACGGTGAAGTGTTGAGGCAGCCCCAAATCTCTTCTGTCTGGCAGTAGTTGAGCAGTAGTTGGCACTTGTATCCAGTCAACAGCAGCAAGGGTTTCGAGGAAGGACGGGTAAAGATGGGTGCAGCGGTGGTTCCAGCAGCGAGAACAAAGCGAGAGAAAACGTAAAGGTACAGGGCCCCACCCAAGCACTCAACTGCCCTGGTCAGGGGGAGGAGTATGCCTGGGAGAAAAAAAAAAGGGTAGGGAAAAATAGAGTCAGGCAAACAAATGCCTACAACACAGCACCTCCGCAGAGTCTACTAACCCAACCCGAGTCCTGTCCTCCCCTACAGTCCAACGACTCAAAGCGTCACAAATCACATTCCTCTCACTCGGTACATACACTGAACTAATCTCGAAATTATACTCACAAGAGATCCAAAATAATTGTCTCACCCACTCCATTATCAACTTACTCCTACACCTCCCCGATGCCAAAGCTGCACGAACAGTCATCTTATCTGTGACGAACACTACCGACTTGTCCCTCCACTGCTCTCCCCACCTTGCTGCGGCCGCCATCACCGCCCACATCTCACGCACATTAATATGCGCGTTATCGCAAATCTGATTAGAACATGCGTAATGATGCTGAACCGAAGACTCTAAGTCCTGAGACGCGTCCGAGTCAAAAACTCTGACGCACCAATCGCCCCCGTGAAGCGCACCAAATCCCGAGGAAGACGCATCCGTATACACAGACACGCACTCTGCGTGGCTCCCCAATATGTGTGCATGGCCATTGAAACGGTCTACAAACTCTAACCACCAAGCTATCTCCTCCTTAAATGCACTATTCAATCTGAACTGGTAGTACGGACGCTTCAGTGTCCTAACTGCGTCATAGACCCGACTACAAAACGAACGAACTCCCTTCACTACTGAAGCACAATGCGCTAGGCGCCCACCTAACCTCTCTAAATCCCGTCTCGTCGCTTTCCGTCTCCCCACAAAGGAAAGCAAATGGGACTTTAATTTCGCCACCTTATCTGCTGGCAGAAATAACTTCATGCGCACCGCATCAATCTCTATGCCCAGGAACCTGGTGCACTGGGATGGAGATAACATCTTAGGAAAACTAACGAAAAAACCTAACTGTCTAAGAACTCTAACAATAATCAATTGTGAACGAACACACGCATCCCAAGACCGATCCGCTACAGCGAAATCGTCCAAGTAATTTATCACTCCCAACGCACCCCGGCGACTACAAGCACGCACTACAAAGTTACTGATTCTTGTAAATACATATGGACTGGAGGACAACCCCATACACATACGGTTGTCGACAAAAAAACGAACACCTGCACCAAAATCCCACTGCAAACCCTGTCGATTCCTATCGTTCGGATGGATCGAGACTGCTCGATACGCATTTTTAATATCCACTACCGCCATGTAGTCCTGTGCCCGCATACCATCGACCAGGTCGTCGACGCCTAGATAAGAAAATGTTTGACTCACCTTGTCGACGTATGCGTTCACAGACCCACATAACGGATGCGAACAATCTACAACCCGTAGACTTAGGAACACAACAAATATTGTGAATGCAAGCAGGGGGAACAGTCACCTCAGAAATATATCCATTGCGTAACTCACACGACAACTGTTCACCAATTAATTTAGCATGCGCGTCAGAGCGAACTGCTCTATTAAATACAGTGTAATTAACCGCACAATCAAAATTAATGACCTCAAAGCCAAAAACCATACCTCTTAATATGTAACTCCAATCAGCCTCATGCGACCCAAACAAAAATAATTCGCAGAACGCACGACACGGGCGCAATTGTGTAAGGTTGCCCGCGATATAATAAGTACAATGACAATTCCCTAGAAAACATGCATTCATTACACGAAAATCAACAGCAAAGTTATCATCGCGATAATCAATGGCATGAACAACAAAACAATTCAAGTCTACTGTTACAAACAACCAAGTACTCATTAAATCAATCCAATTAAGTAAGCAAGTCTGCCAATCAATGCCAGATTGAGCATTGTCCATTGTAACGGGGCCAGAGTGCGCGGTACAACCGCCTTGAGTTGCAACGCCCCCCGGCCCGTCACGACCAGTCGAGCTATCAATCAGCGGAGAGTGCGTGACCCGACTACCCCGAGCCGCCCACATCCCCCTCGCACCCCCTCCGGCCCCTAGTCACCTGGGCTTGAACTTAGCATTGGAGCAATCAATCAATGGCTCCGCCCACCGCCGGTCATCATGAGCGTCCATCGACCTATTTTCCTCCACACCGGTGTGCCCGACCCCACATCAATCCTTCCTACATTTGTCGTGCCGGTGCGACTTCATCCCGCACTTCCCGCACCAATGGCCGAACCGACATGTCTGTTCGTCCCTCGAACACCCATCCGCACTATTGAAACCATAACACGGTCACACCCCATCCTTCGTGTATTGCTTTGACTTGCTCCCTTTCCTCGACTGACCATAAGTGTTTGTCTTCAAACACTCAAATCCATAATATCGCAGAGTAAGTTCAGAATTGCCCGGGTTAAAAGCCGAGTAACCATCCTCCGCCGCCAAGCGACGAACACCAACATCATAATTCACATGCGCAGCGTTTATAAATTTATCAGTTTTAGCCCTACCCGACAGATAAGCGATATGGCGAACAAAACGCTTATAGTCTCTAATGTTTGTATCCTTAGTATGCAGCATCCAGTGACAGTTCGCCTCAATGAGCTCATAACAGTTCAACTTACGCACAATTTTCTGTGAAGCGCTTTATGGACCACTTACTTCTAAGTCGCCTCTCACGACTACGCGTCCTGTCTGAGGACGAAGACGCCGAACAACTGCAGCCGAACAACTGCGGCGCCTATGGCGCCTCTGACGCCTCGAAGGACTCCTGCCCCGTCGCAACTCTGACTTGCATGCCTCCAGCACCGGCGTCCTCGACCGCCGGTGCGCACCCGGCGACCTCGACTCCCGGTGCTTGCCTGACGAGGCGGTGCAATCCCTGCACGCACCCCCCCCTCTGTCGCCCGACACGCTCCGACCGCCGGCACTGGAGACACTCTGATGGCGACTCAACGAACGGCTCCTCCGCCGCCCCCTCGACACGCTGTCCCGCCTGCCGCCCGACCTGCTCCGCCCGTCACCGCTGTCCTGTGACGTACTCCTGTCCGCACCTCCCAACGACATTAATGATAACTCTCTTTCAATTGCTAGAGTCTTCTCCGCTATCACCGCTTTCCTCTTCTTTTTCTCCAAACCCCGCAAACGCTCAAGCAATGAGCGTTCGTCGTCACTTAGCGGGTCGTCTGAGATGACCGGCACGACCAAACTAGCTTTAGCAGGCTCCAACAACTTTTCTGACTTCAATTTCTCCTTTTCCATCATCTCCTCAGCCTGACGCGTAGCACGATGCGTCCGAGCTGGGCGTCGAGTGCACCCATCGTTAATGGGCGCAGGGTGTATGTAGCCACACGGTGCACAAAAGTCCTTCGGCATATGTCTACTGACAAAAACCGAAAATGACAGCACCCACCAATGAAGTGCGTATGGTTTGATTGATTGGTGGTTTCTTTACGCCGTGTCGGCAGCATAGGCCATATTCACGGCGAGAATTGTTTGTTTTTTATTCAACCATCGCCTTTACATATAATGTAAAAGCATACAATCAGTTAGGTGTCAATAGACACTTATTAATTTTTAAAAGCCCAAAATCATATAATTAAATAAAATAGATGAGAGAATTAATTAATATAAATTGTTTTAATGAATTATATGAATTATATGAGGCGGTACAGACCAGCTGCCCTCAAAAAAGCTAAAATGTCTTCTTGTTTAACTTTGGTAAAAAGGTCATGCATGCTGTTTGCAGTGTAAAATTGTTGGCGCAGTGCCATAAAATCAACACAGTTTAATAAAATGTGCTTGACTGTCAGTGGGGACTGACATCCAATACATTCAGGGGGAGGGTCCCCCTTGAGCAGGAAAACATGTGTTAGCCACGAGTGGCCAATACGGCATCGGCTAAGGACCACTTGGTCCCGCCGACCCCCCACATGAGAATGTGGTGGTTTTCCCACAGATGGTTCAATTTCTTTAAGTTTATTAATGTTTTCATCCCACTCATGTTGCCATTTGGATTTGATGTGGGTGGCTATTAGTGGTTTCAGATCAGAGTGGGGTATCAGACACGGCTCAACATCATAGTTCAGAGCCTCCTTCGCAGCCCGATCAGCTCGTTCGTTTCCCTGGATGCCGGCATGGCCAGGCACCCAACACAAATGGATGTCATATCCATCTGTTGCTAGCTGGTTCATTTTGTAAATGACCTTTGCCACGAAAGGGTGGTCCGTTTTTAGCCCAGCAACAGCTTGCAGGCAGGAAAACGAATCGCTGTATATTACATATTCAGTGTGGTTGGACAGTTCAATGACTTCCAATGCGAGAAGGAGTGCTCGGGCTTCCGCCGTAAAAATCGAGCTCTGATCGGGCATGCGAACGCCAAATTTCTTGCCCTGGCAAACTCCAGCAGCAGCTGCCCGGCTTAGGTCTTTGGAACCATCGGTATACATGGAGAAGTGGTCTTCAAACTGGCCTTGAATCTCTGCGTACAGTCGTTGATACTCAAGTGGATGTGTCCCAGACTTCCTCAGTTCCGTGAGTCGGAGGATAACCGATGGCTTCCTCAACGACCACGGGGGATGTTCTGGGACCTGGGTATCCTGTAATACATCCAGATCGAAGTACAAAGCCTCCAAATGAGGTTTCAAAGTGCGTATGGTGACAGGAGCAGTCGACCGCTGACAGCAGCCGGTGCAGACAGCGCAGGCGGTGCAGACGGTGCAGGTGTTCTCTCTCGGGTGAGCTGACCGGCGCGCAGGCCGGGTGCGTATTAGGAAGGCGCCGGGCCGGCCGAGCGCCGTGGTTATATATGACTACTGGCACGCCGCCTAGCGGGCAGCGGGCGCATAATGCTTAGCACGGAGCCGGCGCGTACGAAACGCCTGAATATGACCAGCTCATATGTACATTCGTCAATGCCCGCGGGTGCCTACACCAGCATATATGCATATATACTACCTGTTAAGCCCATAGGCCATCAATGCACTAAGCTTATCATCATCATCATGCTGTCGGTCGCGATGCGACAAAGACTGCTTTCATTACTTGACTGCCACTCTCCATTTAGCTCTCTGCTGTGATAGTTGCGTCCATGAGTCGGTCTTAATGTCTCTCAGCTTCAGGTTTCTCTTGATGGTATCCCTGAACCGGAGATGGGGGCGCCCTCTCTTTCTGTAGCCAGAGGACAGTTGAGAATAAAGGATCTGCTTTGGTAGCCTGTCTGATGACATCCTCATGAGGTGTCCAGTCCACCGGAGATTCTTTTTGATCAGAAGAGTATTTCCTTATTCGTCACTTTGTCCTTCCAGGTTAGCCTCATGATTGAACGCAGATGTCGCATCATGAAGGCATGCAGCTTTTTTACCTGCCGTCTGTACACTGTCCAGGCCTCGGCTCCGTATAGTAGGGTGGATAGCACGATTGCGCGGTAGATCTTACCTTTGACCCGAATGGACACATGGTGGTTGTTCCAGAGTCTCTGGCGTAGTCAGCCGAAAGATGCGCTAGCCTTGGCCATCCTCCTCTGTATCTCAGCATCAATGCGTCCATCACTTGATATAGTGCTTCCGAGATAGGTGAATTCCGGAACAGAGTTCAGCTTGTTTCCGTCAACCATGATCTCCTCCTCTCGGGTTCTTGTAGAGTTGGGTTGGTACAGCACCTCCGTCTTCTTGATGTTAATTTTCAGGCCAAACTTCTTTGATGCATCGGAGAAAGCGTCCACTATTTTCTGGGTCTCTTCAGCAGAGTGGGCAACCAGTGCACTGTCATCTGCGAATAGTAGCTCTCTCACCAGTATCTGAGTAGTCTTGGTCTTCGCTCTGAAGTGTGCGACATTGAATAGGTCAGCGCTCTGTCTGGACTGTATATAGATGCCATCCCCCATGTCTCAGAAGCCTTATATATATTGCTGATAGGAAGATGGAGAAGAGCGTGGGGGCCAGTACACAAACCTTGCTTGACCCCATTGGTAACCCTGAACGATCCGAGACTTCCCCTCCAGCACTAACGTTTCGCCATCATTCCTGTATGTAAAGCCTCGATCATAGTTGTGAACTTCTCTGGGCATCCGTACTTCCTCAGTAGCTGCCATAGCCCGGTCCTCCCGACTGTATCAAATGCCTTAGTGAAATCGACAAATACCATGTACAGTGGTCGGTCCTGCTCAATGCACTTTTCTTGTAGCTGTCGGAGACAAAATATCATATCCACAGTGCTCCGGTTACCTCTGAAGCCACACTGTGACTCCGGAACTACACCAGGTGTTATGTGAATAGATAGTCTGTTGAGTAGGATCCTGGCGAAGATCTTCCCTGCTATGGAAAGAAGAGAGATTCCTCTATAGTTCCCACAGTCTGTTCGATCACCTTTCTTGTAGATGGTTACAATGCTGGCATCCTTCCATGCTTGGGGTACAGAATCCTCCTCCCAGGCATTGGTGATTAGTTGGTGCAGTCTGTTGAGCAGATTGTCTCCTTCATGCTTCCATACCTCGGCAGGAATTCCATCACCCCCAGGTGCTTTGCCATCTTTCAGGCTGGCGATTGCTCTCGCCATCTCATCCATTGTTGGAATCTCATCAAGGCATGTTTTGGTAATGTGCTGCTGGATGTTGTCCAGAGCTTTGTGATCTATGTCACCAGGGACGTTGAGTAGCTTCTGGAAGTGTTCGCTCCATCTTGCCACAACTGTCTTGGTGTCGGACAAGGTGTCCGTTCCATCTGTTGATTTCAGGTGAACAGGTCCCTTCTTCACAGGTCCCCACACTTCCTTCAGTCCGCTGTAGAAGCCCTTCATGTTGTTTCTGTCTGCAGCTCTCTGCAGCTCCTCTGCCTTCATTTCCCACCAGTCTGACTTCAATGCACGGGTGCATTTTTGTAGCAATCTGCAGGCATCTTTGTATGCTGCAGTGGTGGATCTAGTGTTCCTGGTCTGCAACACTCTCTGGTGGGCTTGGTCTCTTCTGCTCATAAGATTCTGTAGCTCCTGATTGTTGGGGTCGAACCAGTCGTGATGTTTTCTGTCTGGCTTGCCGAGATATGTTTTACATTTCATGAAAGCTGCCTGCAAAAGTGTTGAAGTGCTGCTGGCTTTTGCAAGTTACCAGCGGCACTCTCTCGGGGAGCAAATAGAGGTTTCACACCGGCAAGAACATGTCAAGACAGGCGCAAAAACTATTTGTCCCTGCAGTGGCTGGTCGGGAGATGTTGGGAGTTCCATACATCAACCGCCCTTAATGCTGCCACAGTGACATGGTTTTCTGTTTAGGGTTTGCTCCCTTAGCCTTCGGTTCTGTCAAGGACCTGTACCACAAGGCAGTGG
>JASIRB010001316.1:0-38772 GCA_030323885.1 Branchipolynoe longqiensis
CTTAGTAAAAAAAAATTGGAGAGGTCCATCACCAGCGGCAAGAACTAATGTAGCGGACAGCAGCTCATTGAGTTGTATGGCTGTCAAAACAGGTATTATAGAAGAGATTAGGCACCAACTTGCCCTGTGGTGGCAGTGGCAAGGACTACTGTAGAGGACAACAGCTCATTGGGTAGTATTCTCGCATTAACAGGTCTTGTAGAGGAGCTCAGCTGGCACGATTACTTCTGAGTATTGTACTCGCCTCAATGAAGGGCAGAAAGCGCCATACTTTCCTTCACAAATAACTAGATTTTCCTGTTGCGGTGGCGGCATGCCATACCAGTGAGGCAGCACTATATATCAGCTCCCTGTCAGTAACCTGTACTGACATGACCTTAAATCTGTAATGAGACAGCACTATATATTTGTACACACTGCTGATGTGACCTTATGTGTTCATAGGACATAATACCCCATTTGACTCAGGGTCTCTTTGGAAGATATCAACATTATAAAATATTAATCTGGGTAGATGTGGGATTAGGTGTAGTATGAGAATTAATATTCACCACATATATAGAAGAAGAAAAAACGTTGACAATTACTGACCGATCTGCAGGTAGGTAAAGTGTCTAGCTGTACATTAACAGATGGTATGGGGGTCTATAAATAGAAACATTTTATACCACAACCAGCGGCCGGAGCGACAAGTATACCAGCCTCGAGTACTTGTGGCTGGCTCCCTTAGGCCGTGTATCCATAGACTGTTCCTTTGTGGCATGTTCCAAAGTTCTGTGTTCGCTTATGACCTTGTGATGTGCCACACAGACAATGAACCTGTGTTTTGCTTAGGGCCCATTCCCATAGGTTGGACTCAGGGACCATATGGTCTTGTGCACGGCACATATGATGTACTGACCAGGATCATAGAGAATGAATATGTTCATTGTATGTGTGGTGTGTCACAAGGTCACAAGTGAAGCAGGAACAAGGAAACACACCAAAAGGGAGCAGTCTGTGAATACACTGCCTTATATGATCATCTGAAGAGGTCCATTTGGAGCAAATCATATTAAAGTAAATGAAGCAATATCCACGGGCCGCAGCCATGGGCAAACTGTTTCGCAGCTGCTCTCGGCATGCTATTGGTCTCTAAGTGGATGTATTATGTGCATATACAGTTAAACCCCGAAGTTATCCGCCCCGATTTTATGCGAATTCAGATATAATGCATCGATTCATTGGACCCGGAATTCTTTAATTCAATGGTGATTCAGTAAACTGAACCCTTATTTAGTGCCACCCCACTTTTTTTCACATTAATATTTTATGGACCCAAAGATGGCGATATGTATAATCAGGAAAAACGCGAACACAGCAAATATAGTTATGGCATTTTTAATTAAGGAAAGTTAAACGTCAGGTTATACAAATGTCAGCTCACAAATGCTTAAGAAACGAGGCTAGAGATGCTATGGCCCTACTTCCACTTCCACATGTAGGGTGGGTGGGAGGCCAATTTAAGGCTGGTTATTGTCTCCTGGCTCCTCCGCCTTATATAGCAAAAGTCTACCCAAAAAGGGGCGCATCGGCAGTTCTAGTGTACTGCATAATACGTCATCAAGTCCTGTTTACCCGATCGGCGACCAGGTTAGAAAAGAACCGCCAGTCGGCGTTCGAGTTTGTTACTTAGTTATAGAGAATTCCGCTAGTCGGCGACACAATAGACGTCCTTAGTACTGGTACGCCTTGGTCTGTATTCGCGATCCTGATTACCCGCAATGCCAAAGCATTACGAAACAATCAGGAAAAACGCGAACACAGCAAATATAGTTATGGCATTTTTAATTAAGGAAAGTTAAACATCAGGTTATACAAATGTCAGCTCACAAATGCTTAAGAAACGAGGCTAGAGATGCTATGGCCAAAAATATATTAATAGCATCTCTCAGCCGAAACCGTAGATTTGCGGGGAACACAGGCATGCAGCGCGTATGACTCCCAATGTCCGAGGTCTCTGATCTCCTGGAGGGAGGCTCCAAGTCGGGCACAGGCCTGTGCGCCACCTCTGTGAAGGGTGTAGGGTGTCATGGCTCCAGGCACTCCATGGCCCAGGGCGGAGAGTCCATATGTAGAACCTTGGTAGCCCTCCTTGGTGTGATGGGCGTCCCATGGGCATCCATAAAGGCAGGGCCTTCTGGGTGCGGAGTTGCGATGTTGCGGTAGTTACTCGAGGCTTGCATGGGACAGTACCTTGAATCAGGTATGGCAGGGACATGAATGCCGATGTATTCCAGGTCAGCCCTTTTGACAAATTTGATTAGGCTACGATGATGTCTTTTGGTGTAACCTGTGGCAAAGAGGGCAAGTATCAATTTTTGCCACAGATTATATGCATGATGAGATAGGGTCGTCATGGCTGACATATGCTGGGTGTTTAACGTCGTGTCGGCGAACCGGCGTGCGTGTTGCCGGCTCGTTGCTTCGCCGATCTCCGGAGAATGTAGTGTTGTCCCGGTGGACTAGCGTGCGTGTCGCCGGCTCCTTGCTTTGTCAATCGTCGGAGAATTAAGTGTTGTCCCAGCGGTCTGGCGCGCATAACGTCTGCTCCTTGCTTCATGAATCGTTGGAGAATCCAACATCGTGCTGGTGAACCTGCGCGCGTGTTGCCGGCTCTTTGCTTCGTCGACCGCTTAAGGCTTAATGACGCTGGCTCCTTGCTTCGTCGATCGCCGGAGAATTGTAATGTCGTGCCAGTGAACCGGAGTGTGTGTTGGAGGCTCCCTACTATGTCGATCGCCGGAGAATTTAGTGTTGTCCCGGCGGGCTGGCGCGCATAATGCCGGGCGGGAATAGTCAGAGAATCTAACGTCGTGCCAGCGAACCGGTGCGCATGTTGCGGGTCCTTGCTTTCGTCAATCGTCAGAGAATCTGACGTCGTGCTGGCGAACCGCCGCGCGTGTTGTGGCTCCTTGCTTTGTCCATCGCCGGAGAATTTAATATTACACCGGCGACCTGGCTCCCGTGTTATTGGCTACAGTGATTCCCATGCTTAAGGTTTGATAACGTCTCCTGGCGCGCATGTCGCCGGCTCCTTGCTTTGTCGATCGCCAGAGAATTTTAATGTCATGCCCGTGAACCGGCGTGTGTATTGCCGGCTCCCCGCTACGTCGATCACCGGAGAATTTAGTATTGTCCCGGCGGGCTGGCATGCATATCGCCGGCTCCTTGCTTCGTCGATCACCAGAGAAATTTAAGATCGTGCCGGCGAGCATGTTGCCGGTGTGGCAGTAAATCGCAAACCCCTGGAAATTGCACACCCCGGGGTTTGCGATTTACTAGGAAATCACAAACCCCCCCTGGAAATCGCAAACCCCCCTGTGTTTTGGGACTGATTCGGGCCAAATCTATTCAATGCGACCATATTTAACAGAATTACATACTCAAATCGTGAAATTTCATTAAATTAACCCTAAATTCGAAGCGTTATTAAGGCTACCGCCGTAACGGCGGAGATATTAGCAGTAGGGTAAAATACGCCGTGATGTGTGCTGCGGCAATGCTATGTCTATGGGGAGCATTTATTTTTGTAAAATAAATAAAAAAACTTTCATCGAATCGATTAAAAATATCTCAATGCGCGATTGAAGAGGAAGATCTGAGGTATTTAATTTAACCTAAGAGCAATTTTATCTGAAAGTATTAAAAACAGAGATAATAGTGAAAGTTGGGATATTCTGAGTGTCAGTGCCAGTGTTAGCCTTACCAGATCATGGTAAGGCTAACACTCAGAATGGGGGGTTTGCGATCTCCAGGGGGGATATGCGATTTCCTAGGAAATCGCAAACCCCCCATGCCCATATATGGCATGGGGTTTGCGATTTCCTAGGAAATCACAAGTGGGGGTTTGCGATTTACAGGGTTTGCGATTTCCTGCTACACCGGCTCCCGGCTTCGTCAATCGTCGGAGCAACTAGTGGCTTGACAACGTCTTCTGGCGCGCGTGTCATCGGCTCCTTGCTTCGTCAATCGTTGGAGAATTTAATGTAATGTGGCGAGCGTATTGTCGGCTCCCGGCTTCGTCAATTGTCGGAGAAATTAGTGCTTTCCTGGTCGATGGCAGCTGCTACAGTGATTCCCATGCTTAATGTCTAGTACACACCTCCCGTATAGGATTCGCGCACTAAAACTCGCGACTCTACCCGACCAGCTTAAAACTGAAAACGGGCCGATTCATTTTTCGAATCGCGAATCGCAATCGTAAACGGCCGCTTTTATCACTAAAAACTGGGTTTTATGCGCGAATCGCAATCGCTAGGTGTGCGCGGGGAGCGCACACCAAGCGATTTTTGTGGGCGAAACGGGCAGTTTTCGATCGTATACGGGAGGTGTGCGCACACAAACGGTAGGTGTGTACCGGGCATAAGGCTTGATGACGTCTCCTGGCACGCGTGTCTCTGGCTCCTTGCTTCGTCGATCGCCATAGAAATTTATCATCGTGCCGGTAAGCGTATAGCTGGCCCCCGGCTTCGTCAATAGTCGGAGCAATTAGTGTTTCCTTGGTCGACAGCATCTGCTAGAGTGATTCCCATACTTAAGGCTTAATAACGTCTCCTGGCGCGCGTGTCGCCGGCTCCTTGCTTCGTCGAACGCCGGAGAATTTAACGTCGTGACTGCGAACCGGCGCGTCTGTTGCTGGCTCCCTGCTACGTCGATCGCCGAAGACTTTAGTGTTGTCCCGGCGTTGTGGCGCGCGTATTGCCAGCTCCTTGCTTCATCGATCACCGGAGAAATTTAGCGTCGTGCTGCCGAGCGTATTGCCGGTGTTGCGGATTCCAAGGGACACCAGTTGCACAGGGACACATCGCTCCTGCACACGCGTCAAACTCGAACAGCATCGTCACTAACCTTATAAATTTAATATAATGTTTTTGCTAAACATGTTTTCTATATGTGTACCAAGCGATTTGTTTGTAGCTGGTGTAATTTTAGAGATATTTCACTTTTTCTGTATTGTCTGTATGAAGACTGCTCACGGCCATTGACAATGCCTTGAGTTTGACGGTACGCGCAGTGTAAAACGTTAGTTTTATTCAAAATTAATAGAATTCAAGAACCCTAACCTTATAAATTTAATATAATGTTTTTGGTAAAGATGCTTTCTATATGTGTACCAAGCGATTTATTTCTAGATGGTGTAATTTGGGAGATATTTTACTTTTTCTGTATGAAGATTTGCTCACGGCCGTTAACAATGCATTTGAATGGAAGTGTCCCTGTGAAACTGGTGTCCCTCGGAATCCGCAACACCGGCTCCCGGCTTGTCAATCGTCGGAGAAATTAGTCCGTCGACCGGCGCGCGTGCCGGCTCCTTACTTGTCGATCGCCAGGGAATTTAGTGTTGTCCCGGCGGGCTGGCGCGCGTATCGCCGGCTCCTTGCTTCGTCGATCGCTGAAGAAATCTAACGTCGTGCCGGCGAGCGAATTGCCGGCTCCCGGCTTGTCAATCGTTGGAGAAATTAGTCCGTCAAAACGGCGCGCGTGTTGCCGTCTCCTTACTTGGTTGATCGCCGGGGAATTTAGTACTGTCCCGGCGGACTGGCGCGTGTCTCGCCGGCTCCTTGCTTCGTTAATCGTCGGAGAATTTTAACGTCGTGCCGGTGAGCGTGTTGCTGGCTCCCGACTACGTCAACCGCCGGAGAAATTAGTGTTGTCCCGGCGGGCTGGCGCGCATATTGCCGGCTCCCGGCTTCGTCAATCATCAGAGAAATTAGTGTTTCCCTGGGCCTGGTCGACGGCATCTGCTACACTGATTCCCATGCTTAACGTCTCCTGGCTCCTCCAGTCAGGCCGGCTGCAGTGAATCCCGTGTTGCCGGCTCCCTGCTACGTCGATCGCCAGAGAATTTAGTAGTGTCCCGGCGGGCTGGCGAGCATATCGCCGGCTCCTTGCTTCGTCAATCACCGGAGAAATTTAACGTTGTATCGGCGAACCGGCGCGTGTGTTGCCAGCTCCCTGCTACGTAGATCGCCGGAGAATTAGTATTGTCCCGGCAGGCTGGCGCGCGTGTTGCCGGCTCCTTGCTTCGTCGATCGTCAGAGAAATTTAACGTCGTGCCAGCGAACCGGCGCATGTGTTGCCGGCCCCCTGCTGCGTCGATCGCCGGAGAATTTAGTGTTGTGACGGCGGGCTACTACACTGATTCCCATGCTTAACGTCTCCTGGCTCCTCCGGTCAGGCCAGCTGCAGTGAATCCCAATTTAAGGCTGGTTATTGTCTCCTGGCTCCTCCGGTCGTAGTGACCAAACCCCGGCGCTGCGCCGCCTTATATAGCAAAAGTCTACCCAAAAAGGGGCGCATCGGCAGTTCTAGTGTACTGCATAATACGTCATCAAGTCCTGTTTACCCGATCGGCGACCAGGTTAGAAAAGAACCGCCAGTCGGCGTTTGAGTTTGTTACTTAGTTATAGAGAATTCCGCCAGTCGGCGACACAATAGACGTCCTTAGTACTGGTACGCTTTAGTCTGTATTCACGATCCTGATTACCCACAATGCCAAAGCATTACGAAACAATGAGGTTTCATTGTAATAGGGTTCTACAATGCTGTGGGTCTTCCTCATTCCGCTGCTCCGTGCCCTATCCTAGCTCAGTATTACTAATGGTGAACGCGAGGCTATCTAGTGATGAGTCATTGGTTTGACTCAACAGGGTTCGAACCTGGGGGTTCAAATCCTATAACCTACTAAAACGGGAGGTGGACGCTCAACTCATTCGGCCATCCAGTCTGTGTTAGCTAATATGTGGCTCTGATGCACAATTGTGCCATCAATCAGCTAACCCCTTTCTCCGCTTTTACTGTGTACTACTGTTCACCGTTCACACTAGATGGGGCCAGTTGCTTTTGTACTTTACGCATGTATTGTCTTTATATTAGACATATATATTTTAGTTAGGGAACTACTTCATTCATGCTGTGCCTACGGCATGCATTGTCTTACTGTGTACTACTGTTCACCGTTCACACTGGATGGGGCCAGTTGCTTTTGTACTTTACGCATGTATTGTCTTTATATTAGACATATATATTTTAGTTAGGGAACTACTTCATTCATGCTGTGCCTACGGCATGCATTGTCTTACTGTGTACTACTGTTCACCGTTCACACTGGATGGGGCCAGTTGCTTTTGTACTTTACGCATGTATTGTCTTTATATTAGACATATATATTTTAGTTAGGGAACTACTTCATTCATGCTGTGCCTACGGCATGCATTGTCTTACTGTGTACTACTGTTCACCGTTCACACTGGATGGGGCCAGTTGCTTTTGTACTTTACGCATGTATTGTCTTTATATTAGACATATATATTTTAGTTAGGGAACTACTTCATTCATGCTGTGCCTACGGCATGCATTGTCTTACTGTGTACTACTGTTCACCGTTCACACTGGATGGGGCCAGTTGCTTTTGTACTTTACGCATGTATTGTCTTTATATCAGACATATATATTTTAGTTAGGGAACTACTTCATTCATGCTGTGCCTACAGCATGCATTGTCGAGCCCCCCCCCCCCCGTGTTTCACCCTAACTACCGTGCCCACCCGTCCTGATATGGCATTAGATGTTGCAGGACGTCATCATCATCATCATGCTGTCGGTCACGATGCGACAAAGACTGCTTTCATTACTTGACTGCCGCTCTCAACATGTCATGAAAGCTGCCTGCAAAAGTGTTGAAGTGCTGCTGGCTTTTGCAAGTTAACAGCGGCACTCTCTCTGGGAGCAAATAGAGGTTTCACACCAGCAAGAACATGTCAAGACAGGCGCAAAATATTTGTCCCTGCAGTGGCTGGTCAGGAGATGTTGGGAGTTCCATACATCAACCGCCCTTAATGCTGCCACAGTGACATGGTTTTCTGTTTAGGGTTTGCTCCGTTAGCCTTCGGTTCTGTCAAGATCCTGTACCACAAGGCAGTGGTTTACAACTCTGCAGGGCAGGGGCGTCAAACTCCCTGAGGTATTGCTATTCCTGCAATACCTGCATACCTGCTTGCTATACCTGCATACCTGCTTGCTTGTCCTGCATACCTGCTTGCAGGATGCAAAGCTCCAACAACCAACCAACCAACCAGTGCCCCCCTGTACTTATATAATATTACCTGTGATCAACCAACAATTCTGAATCCGCCAAGTGGTGTTCTCACAAAGCAGGTGACAAATCTTCGGAGGGTCAAATTCATTGAAACAGCTTAATAAACTTTGAAAGATTATCAACACAATCATGGACGCGGTTTGTTGATCAAGGAGTTGCTGCAGAGAGGTGCAACTGTATAACAATACCGCCACCATGCATATTCTCTACAGTCCTACATCTGCATCATAGCGAGAACCGGATGTGGTGGCCGAATCGGTAGAGCGCAGGCTTCCCATGCGGAAGGTCAGTTTGATTCCTGGTCGAATCAAACCAATGACTTACCAAATTTATACTTGTTGCTTCCTAGCCTGGCAGTTGGCATTATTAGGATAAGACAATGACTGGTTAGTTCAGTGTCAGGATAATGTGACTGGTGTCATGGTGCTGGCGGCCTGGTCTCCCAGTGGGGCAGCAATATACAGTCGCAATGAGCATGCTGTGTCCTAAGTCAGTACCCATCCTGATATGACCATAGATGTTGCTGGCATGTAAAACCCCAACAAATAAACAAGCATCACAGCGCCATCTACATATTAGTCCTTGTACCCATTGCTGCCGGTGGGTGGCGGCACGAGACCACGTGTCTGTGTGTCACATCCTGAGATGGGAATGTGCATTTGGGCAGTGTTCATGATGGGCCACCAACATGGATAATTTACACGCGCACGAGGAGGCCTACCCTCCCCCTCCCCTGCCCACACCCACGCCCTCCCCTACCTCCTCCCTCCACCCCTCCGACCCAACGGTGGCGCCATCTGAACTCAAACCCACCAACTAAAAACCCTGCCGGAGACAGCCAGAACTACCACACGAGACCATGACGTCACGATCTCGCCTCGCGAGACCCACCCCTGCCTGACCCACATACTACCTATATAAGCTGAGCAGCTCACTACTCCTGCCACTACCAACCGGGCAGTCAGACGACCAAGACCATGCCGCCAGCACTCAACCCAGCCAACCGGCTTGCTCTCCAAACAGCCACCCGGCTTGCTCTCCAACCACAGCCAACCGGCCCGTCACTCCACTGCCCGCCGCACAGCCGGACGAACAACCCCACCCTGCACCAACCGGGCGCCGCCTGCTGCCGCCCTGCCGCCACAACCACCAAGTAAGCACCAACCGAACCGTTCCACGAGCCGCCAGCACTCAACCCAGCCAACCGGCTTGCTCTCCAAACAGCCACCCGGCTTGCCCTCCAACCACAGCCAACCGGCCCGTCACTCCACTGCCCGCCTGCCCGCCTGCTGCCGCCACAACCACCAAGTAAGCGCCAACCGAACCGTTCCACGAGCCACTCGGCCCGACACTGCCACTGCACTGCTCGGGACGACACACCGCGAACACAGCACACCCCTGCAGACAACAACAAACAGACCCGTTCCACCACCCACTCGGCCCGCTACCGCCACTGCACCGCCCGGGGATGACACACCGCGAACACATCACACCCCTGCGCGCAGCCAAACGAACGGCCCACAACTCCGCATCACACGGCACGCCCGAAGCAATAACCGAGCCCCGGCTCCACTATCACCACTGCACCGCCCGCGGACAAGGCAAACCCTGCACCAACCAAGCGACGGTTGCACACGCACTCGCCAAGACCGTGAGCTGCTCGACTCACCGACCGACCCGCCTGGCGCAAACCGACCACCTGCACGCCACGTCAAAAGAAATAATGGCGCGCACAACTAAACGCACTAGACGCAACACTGACGCATCTGACCACACGGACGCTCCACCTGCACCTACACCCGCGCCAGCGCCAGCAGCCGCCACCACAGACGCAACACCAACCACACGCACACGAGGCAGACCACGCGCCACCGCCACCCGAGCCCCGCCAGCCGAGGTCCTGTCACATACCATCCCAAAAGAACCAATCGACCCAACCGCACAGATGGCCGCATTACAGCAAACACTCACGGAAACACTAGCCCAGCAGGCCGAGCTCAACAGAACCATGATGGAGAGGGTTACGGCCATGGAAACATCTAAACAAAAAAGGAAGCGATCCAACAGCCAAGGATCATCAGCATCCTCCTCCCGAACATCCAACAGCCGACGCAACTCCGACCACCACACCAACCGCCGCAACCGCACCCGTGAACCATCCTCCTCACCAGAACACGGGCGAGCATGGCGCCCCTCCTCCACCACACGCAAGAGCCATAACGACCGGAGAGACAGCGACGCCGCAAGAGGGAGAGAACGTAGACCGCGCGCATCCAGACGCTCCCCATCCTCCGAAGATGAACGAGCACACCGAAAGATAATGGACGACATCATAACACAAGGCAATGGCTACAACAAGCAGCACAGAGGTAGGAAACCACTACTTCCACACACATTTGTAATACGGGCAGAACAGAAGGGGAAGGTGGGGCAGGGCGAGAGCACCAGGTTCGAATACTTGTCCGCCATACACAGGATGCCGAAAGACCCCAAGGTGCCCACAAGCTGGATTGACCCACTCGCAGACCACGTCGAACAGATAGTGGAGATGGCGGCAGAGTGGGAGTGGGAGACCTGCCACGCATGGTCCGAAAGGATTTTTAACATGATAGATGACGGCAGGCTCCCGAGGGCATGGAGAGACCCTACGGCCATAAAGGACGTGCAGCGAGACGCGTGTCTTACTGGACAGAGGAGCATCCAGGCACAGAAACGATCCACAACAACCAGAAGGGCCCAACGTACACCTCCCCCACACACCGATGACACGCAGAACCAAAAGACAGACACCACCTCAACACCAGCATACCAACAATACAGGCGGCCCGAGTTCAACTATGAAACCGACGGCCGGCCATGCCATCGATGGAACACGGGCCAAGACTGCGGCTTCACCACATCCCACGGAACCGGGGTAGAACGATTTGCCCACCTTTGTGCGTGGTGCACAAACAAGTACCGCAGGGCTAACCCCCATAAAGAAACAGAGTGCAACAACAAAAAGCGGCAACTCGAGAGACAAACACAGGGTGCATCCGACGAAAACGCGACTGAGAAATCGGATTTTTGCTGAACAGCCCCAGCCAGGCCGAAAAAATGGACACGACACAAGCAAGAACCACACCCAAACAGGCCACCAACGGACGCATACCACTAGCCGAAGTGAACCTGAACCACCAAAGCACCACAGAAAATACAGGCCCAAACCACCACCAACAGGCCACAACTGACTCACACTACCAACAACGCAGACGCAGCAAATCCGGGACACACGCAGCGAGCACAGACTCCACACACAGCTCAACTACCACCTCAACAGCCCCGGCAAACACCACCCAAACAGGCACAGCCGCCACCCAACCCAACACAACCGCCAACACCACGGAGCCACGCCTCGCCTCCCAACTAGACGGTCCATCCCAACCTCAGCCCTCCACTACCATCACATCAAACGGAGACGGCCAGCCGCCACTCTCGCAAAGCGTCTCCCGACCACCAACCATCACCCATCACGACACCACCACAAGGGACCGACCCACCATCCAGACAAAAGACGGGGAGAAAAACCACCGAATAAAAACAACACCACCTGCCCCCACGACCATGAACCCAGGTTGCCACGAGGAAGGAACCAAGACAGCACGGTCCGGCCCACGACCACCCCGCCCAGTCCACCCACCAGTCGCCCCAACCCGCAGGAGGGCGAACAACCTGAAGCGCTACTTACAGCTGACCACAGGGCACAGGCACACGAGGACATCGACGAGGCACTCGCAGACCCCACTAACGAGCCGGCACCGCCCTACGACCCACCCCACACACCAATAACCTACCGCTCCACCATCTTTAAAATCTGGCCGACCACAGTTGCCCAAGCATGGGACGATCACCCATACATGACCATATACAATCAGGTCAGAGCCACGGGCCTCCCCAACCACGTCGCGGCAAGAATTACGGTTCCATCCGACCTAAACATCCCGGCCTGGAGGAAGTACCTCAAGAACTACCATGACAAAGAACTGGTAGACTTCCTCGAATTCGGGTGGCCGGTGGATTACACGGCCGACGAGCCACCAATCCCGGCCGCAGCAAACCATGCTGAAGACGCCGACCAAACAAAATGGATCCGCCGCTACGTACGCAAAGAAGTAGGACATGGCGCACTCCTCGGCCAGTTCACCACCACACCCTTCACGCCATGGGCCCAGACCAGCCCCCTAATGACACGCCCGAAGAAAAACACCGACGAGCGCCGGGTCATAGTAGACCTCAGTTATCCCAGAGGAGCCAGCGTCAATGCCGGGATCAGGAAGGGATACTTCCAGGGCAGACCAAACACTTACACACTCCCGGGAATAATGGACCTAGCGGACGAGGTCACCAGGCATCTGGTCTGCTGACCTGGCACGAGCATACCGCCAGCTGCGAACCTGCCCCCTCTCCGTGCCCCTCCTAGGGATCAGGTTCGATGATGAGGTATACTTTGACCTGGCACCCGCCTTCGGCTGCAGGACATCATCAATGGCCTGCGCACGAACAACAAACGCCGTTATATACCTCATAAGGAAAAGGGGACACTTCGCATTATGCTACCTCGACGACTTCGTCGGGGTAGCAGCCACCAAACAGGCTGCCGACGCGGCCTACCTAGATATGCTGAAGATCATGGCGGCCCTCGGCCTGGCACTCTCCCCCACAAAATGCACCCCACCCACACACCACACAACCTGGCTGGGCTACGAGATCTGCACGGACCAAATGACCGTCAGCATCCCTGACGACAAACTAGCAGATGTCCTAAAAGAATGCAAAGACACAGCCAACGTCAAGAGCCTGACCCGGACGACCCTCCAGCGCGTAGTAGGGCGCCTACAACATATCGCGAGGTGCGTAACACCAGCACGCAGGTTCATGAACCGGATATTGGCCACCCTCCGCGACACACCACGAACCGGCAGACACCCCATCAACATCGAATTAAGACGAGACCTCGCATGGTTCGCAGACTATGCGAGGACCACCAATGGGGTAGTCCTCCTCCAACCAGTACCGAAAATACCATGGACTATCGAGTGTGACTCCTCCCTCCGCGCCGGAGGAGCACACTCCCAGGTAGCATATTACACGGAGGCGTACACCCACGAATATATGGCAACCGGCCACCATATAAACAGACTCGAGGCCATAAACCTAGTTGTCGCCCTCCACGCCCTTGCCCCCACCAGACCGCAGGACTACGCAATTACTATCAACACCGACAACCAGACATCCCAAGCGGTCCTCTCCTCTGGAGCTGGGAAGGACCCAGTCCTCTGCGCCTGCGCTAGGGAGATATGGAGATTTCCCGCACTGTACTCCACGGAAGTACGCATCATCCACAAGCCGGGCAAAGAACTCATCCTTGCCGACGCCCTCAGCAGGGCACCATTCGACAGCGCCGCACGAGAAAAAGCAGACACAATCTGCCGCCGCCTTACCCTAAACCGACTGCGGGTCAGACATTGTAACACCATGATACCCAATGCTATATAGACTGGGGATAGTAATATTTGCCTTCTATCCCCAGCCTCTCCCAATGACGACCGGACGCACATCGCAACACTCTTCCGAGCAGGCCTGGCGGCGGGGACGTGGGCCAACAAAAACCGGCAAGTCAAACGCTACCTCCAACACGCACACCACCGCCACTACAACCCCCACCGCCCATCACAGTACGACCTCATGGCCTACGTCGCATCATTGGACGCCACACTAAGATCGCCCTCGGCAGTACTAAACTACTTCAGCGGGCACGGACATGGGTCAGCACCAGCGAGGGCCAGACAGCCGCGTTTGACACCTACGCGGTCTCAGTAATAACACGCGGGGTGGTCCGGTCCTCCCTCCACCAACCGAGACAGGCCCCACCCATAGCCCCAACAACCTTACTCCACATCGTCAACCACTTCCGAGCCGTAGGCCGCCAAGCACGGGTATTCACCGCAGCAATACTCATGGGGTACGTCACCCTACTGAGGCAAGGCAACCTGCTCGTCACTGGCCGGAGGGACGACCCGGGCCACACCATCCAGGACGCGGACGTCCATGATGCAGGCACCCACCTTGTCCTCCACGTCCGAACCACCAAGACCACCAGACTGGCTCGCGATGCATTCTCCATCATGGTCCGCATGAATGAGCAACACACCATCTGCCCCGTTTGAGCATGGCGGGCATACAGGAGGTCGGCGCGGCCTGCCCCACACGACCCGGCATTCCAGCTCCCCAACGGCGCTCCGCTCACCACTCCCACGCTCCTGGCCTCTCTCCGAGCCGCGCCCGAGCCGCTCGCCACCCCCACCCGGAAGCCTACACCCTCCACAGCCTCCGAAGAGGAGGAGCACAGGCATGTGCCAAGGCCGGCGCGTCCATCGACGAAGTCCGGCGGCTGGGGAACTGGCGATCCTCGGCAGTTCACACATACGTCCCGAAGGCGGCCTTCCCCGCAGCGACACAGGCCCTCCCCACATTTGGTTGAGGGCCTGAGTCAAACTTACCTTAAAACCACATTGATCTGACATTACTTCATTGCCTTTTACATGACTTTTGATTCAATAAAATTCCATAACATGGGCTCCTCGTTCGCGTGTTTAATTGTTCATGATGGGCCACCAACATGGATAATTTACACGCGCACGAGGAACCCTACCCTCCCCCTCCCCTGCCCACACCCACGCCCTCCCCTACCTCCTCCCTCCACCCCTCCGACCCCACGGTGGCGCCATCTGAACTCAAACCCACCAACTAAAAACCCTGCCGGAGACAGCCAGAACTACCACACGAGACCATGACGTCACGATCTCGCCTCGCGAGACCCACCCCTGCCTGACCCACATACTGCCTATATAACCTGAGCAGCTCACTACTCCTGCCACTACCAACCGGGCAGTCAGACGACCAAGACCACGCCGCCAGCTCAGCCAATACCCAACCCATCAAAACGAACAGTCAAACGCAAGGGTTGAGGGCCTGAGTCGAACTTACCTTAAAACCACATTGATCTGACATTACTTCATTGCCTTTTACATGACTTTTGATTCAATAAAATTCCATAACATGGACTCCTCGTTCGCGTGTTTAATTGTCCCTGACGGTCCTTTGCGTTCTCCAGGGTCCCTCAGGGTCCACGGTTATATGTGCGTCGCATGCCACTGTCCGGCCACACTGTCTCCAGGAAAACATGGATGTACGATCTGCAGACACCTGTCACATGTTTTGGTATTTCTTTTGCTGTGTGAGTGAGTTTAAAGATGCATACTCCAATGGTTTTGAGTTTCTGGAATTTTCTGAGATAAATATTTTAGATTGATCACTATGATCTACCTTACTTTAGTTTGAAGTAACTCCTATTTTAAATGGCTAACTTTGGAGATATTTGAAGTGCAACCATGCAAAATTAATTTTGGAAGGCATACCAAAACTTTGACACCATAGACTTTTGCAGTAACAGGATCTCTTAAATTGCATCACTATTTCCTTCAATGAGGTGACATGATTAAAAGGTTCACCAGTATCTAAGTTAGATATATGTAGAATCAAATCTAGATAATTGCTTCGGTTTTGAAAATTTGATATTTTCATCGGACTAAGCAGCTTCAAAAAAAATCGGAGGCGAAATGGATAAATGGTAGGGGGGTGAGGCACCACCTCGAGGCCAAGAGGGGAATTAGGGGATCTGTGTGCAGACCTCCCGCCCTCCAGGCTGCACGCCAGCCTCCAGTAACACAAACTACTGATGAACATACCAAAGGAGGTTACAGGAGTATTTGCAGCCAATAGAAAAGTTAATGACAAAGCACCGGAAGTACATACATGAATGATATTTGCATAATTACTTTATACCTCACATAATATTTCAGCTAAGTGCGAAGACGACTGGAAAGTCAACTAGGCTGAGTTTAGAACTGTCATGAAATAGGTTGCATGTTTTGATTCTTCTTTGAAATATCATACCACATTTCTTGGGTTGGAGCTCAAGTTAAAGTTTCATAGTCCGATGGTTTTAAATTTCTGCCATTTCTTTTAAGATAAATATATTAAGTTGATTATTATAAGCGACCTTATTTCAATTTGAAATAATTTTGTTATGAATATTTAACTTTGGGGATATTTGAAGTGAAAACATTCTGATAATTTTGACGGACTTGTCGGAATTCTGACACCATAGGCTTTTAGCAATAACAGGTTCTATTAAATTGACTTAGCGTACCCTTCTATGCAGCAACAGCTGTGTAATAAGTGAACTAGTATCTAAGTTGGATATGTCAGATCAAATCAAGGCAATATTTTTGGTTTTAAAAATGTGCTGCCATTATCAGACTATGCAACTTTCAATCATTGTGTTCCGTCAGATAGGGAATGAGTAGATGCAACGTACAAGCCTATGATATGTAAGTAGGAGTAGGCCAGTCTAGTAGTATAATTAAATAAAATACAAGAAAATCTAAAAAAAACTAACATAGGCTACTAACCATACCAACCAATTATTTATCTGTTACTGAAATGCAGGCAATCAAATAACTTATCAGTAGCTACTGTGTGGTAAGATAACACCAACACTACAACTGGCCAGCATTGAAAACAAGCCTGGGTACCCGGGCTTATATGCCATGGACAGTAAAAATACAGCCTCAATTTTTTTTTAAACCAAAAAAAAACCCATAGGCCATACAAATAGAAACGCGTGATTATTCAAATAGGCATTCTATCGGCCAAACAAACAACTGTTGGACGTCATTCGCAATGACCATTAAGCTCATGCAATACACATATTCCGAGGTACCATCCACTGGTCTCTTCGAAAGGACTGAAGCTGTGACCTGGTGGCTTTAACAACTGGGAGTGGGGTCGTTTCCCCTCCCAAGTCCGGATGGCTGAATGAGTTAGAGTGTCTGTCTCCCATGTTGGTAGATCATGTGATCGTGGGTATGAACCCTGGTCGAGTCAAACCAATGACTTAAAAATTGATACTTGTCACTTCCTAGCCAGGCACTCGGCATTACTAGGATAGGGCAAGGAGTAATGGAATGAGGAAGACGTGGAGTTGAAATAATGGGACGTGTCTCTAAAACAAAATGAGTACATGAAACTCATACACATTATGCACAAACATACCCTTCAACGATATGACAACAATTAACTTGTGCCTATGATATTAGTGTTTTAATCTAGATATATACTAAGTTATTAACAATTTTTCACTTTGCACAACACATATATGAAAACCCCCAAAAGATATTTTAAAATTAGGAACTCCCCGATTTTACACTACAAACAAGTTTACAGAATTTATTGATAAAGGAAATCAATCCTTACAAAACTTTCAAGGTAAATCTCCATACACATTTAAATCAACCAGCCTAGGCCAAAGCAGATCAATGATACACTGGGTCGGTGTTGCCATTCCTTTCCCTGTCCCCCCGCTCCCCCCCCCCCAAAAAAAAACCCACTGTAAAGTCAACCAGTAGCGGCCAACTAGACCAAAAAAAACATCTACAACGGATTGGAAATGATTCTAGTTGGATCCTACTGGGGTACATGATTAATCAATATTAACCTACTTACTAACTCAATAGGCCCCCACCTGAGATTACCATGAACACAAGTTCAATCACAAAGGTCCACCCTACATCCCCCATCACCCTTTCAATGAGTATGTTACTACTAGAAAGATAATCAGTTATGCCCACCCCGTACTAATGCCTACCATACTAGTCTAACCTAGTTACCTCCCTGCATAGGTTTCTTTTTCTCTTATCTTGTTCTTTACCTATCATTCGTGTACCAATGTTTTGCTTATTTTCCTGTAATTGTCTATGTGTATATTGTTGTAGATTTGTTTACTGTGTAGAGGCAATTGTGATTAGGGCTGGAAGACCAGTGCATTAGCACTGACAACATGTTATTCAGAGGAATAAAAACACTTGAACAAAAATAATCCTCATGGATTATGACTACTACTGTGGTCAGTGGTGAAAAAAGTGCAATCACTTAACCATTATGAGAAGAATAAACTATCACTAACAATAAAACCTGTCTACTGGACCACCTCCACAGATCGACCACTCCCCTATATCGATCACTTTATTTGGGTCTCAAACAATATGAATGTAATGTTAAAAGAACTCCCTAAACCGACTACCTCCCAAAATGGACCATTTAAAGTCGGTCATATGGTCGGTCGATTTAGAGAGGTTTTACTGTATATCAAACATTAGATTCACTTTGAACACTTGTTTGTTATCAAGCTTTGTCGGGTTCTTGTTGTAGAATTGGGTTGCAGTGAAATTATGTTCTGTATGTATAATGTTGCTATAAATTATGTATGTATGTGGAACAGTATGGAAAAAGCTCCAGTCTCACCCCAGCATGGCGGGATAAATGGGTATGACTGCGTGGAAACCAACTCATATGTAGCATATTGTGCTTATTGCTGACTCGACAGCTGACAGGTTTCTCAATCAACTTTATATCGAGAAAGCTACCTAGTGTCTGTCCGACTTTACTCCCTTATGAAATACACCCAACCTCCAGGCCCTATACAGCAATCCTTTTACCCACGTCAGGCTTGTATTTCTGCCCCCGGTGTTTAATCCATAGCCCATTACTGGTGTCAATGCCCCCATTTTATCTCCATGTATATATATATATATATATATATACATATAATAGCATGCAAACTTATAAGCACGCACACACATATTATATACATATATATAAATTCATATATATATGTGTATATAATGTATGTATATATAAATATATAGTAAAACTTCTCTAAATCGACTGACCATGGGACCAACTTTAAATGGTTCATTTAGGGAGGTGGTCAGCTCAGGGAGTTTTTTTATTGTTACAATGGTATTGTATGGGCGATCGGGTGGGACCCAAATAAAGCGATCAATATCGGGGAATAATCGATCTGTGGAGGTTGTCGGTTAGAAAGGTTTTATTGTATATATACAATGACCACCTCCCTAAATTAACCATTTAAAGTTGGTCCCATGGTCGGTCGAGTTAGAGAGGTTTTACTATATATTTTTATATACATACATATATATACATATATATATATATATATATATGTATATGTGTGTGCATGCTTATAAGCTTGCATGCTATTATATGTATATATATACACATGGAGATAAAATGGGGGCATTGACACCTTCACAATTATCAACATATATAAAGAGTATAATAATAATATTATGCTTATATAAAGTGCCGGAGTAAACGTTAATAATAAATATATTCTCCGAGATCGTGTATATATATTCGTAATATCTAATAATGTCCAATCGCTGCCAGGTGCCGCGCGAGCCCGGGACTACTCGATAGTGGCGCCAGTGCTGGCTCCACCACTTGGCCGCCATATTTCACCAGTGTTGGCCCGGATATATGTATATATACATATATATATTGTTGATAATTGTGAAGGACCCTATAAGTTGCATATGTAAATCATTTTCACAAGCGTAAAACTGTCTGTTTGGAAGAGGGGGTAATGGATAGTCAAGATAAAAAATAAAAGCTTTCATTTTGGAGTCAGGAACGGATTAATCCCTTTCCTTTCAGGATCAACTTGGACACGCCCCTGCACTGCTACCCAGATAGCGACATCGCATTTTCTGATGAGATTCGCTCCAGCCAGGCGAGTTTGCGTGATCTCCTAGGCCACAAAATGGGGGTTCCAGGATACTTTGGTGTTCTGCTGGTCGGCTACCCAAACTCTACAACCCGCAGAGAAATGATCCAGTGAGTACAAGAATATAAATATATATTGTATAATGCATTATGTGAATATAAAGTCACATAGAGACCAAATATCCATCCCTGGTGTGCTAGCCAGCTCAGGTGGCGAATGTTAGTTAGTTAGTTTTGATTGCTTAACGCCGTGTTGGCTGCAAAGGCCATAATCACGGCGAGAAGTGTTCAAATCTTATTTTGTCATATTATTATGGGGCCATCGCTTTTACACAGAACGTAAAAACACACACTCAACTCTGTGTTGTATTTAGTCTCTGCGCTTAGTGGAAGCCATTCGCGGCGGCCTGGAGTGACTGGAGCGCCATCTATCAGTTCACTCAGCTTTAGCATTGGTAAAATGCATATATGTTGGCTTCCCAATGTCCCTGAAGACTGAAATATCATATTGGGGTGTTGCCATTCAATACTGCTAAATATGGTATCTTATATCCAAACCATTGACATAAACCAATTCATTCAGTTCTAGCATTGGTAAAATGCATATATGTTGCCTTCCCAGTGTCCCTGAAGACTGAAATATCATATTGGGGTGTTGCCATTCAATACTGCTAAATATGGTATCTTATATCCAAACCATTGACATCAACTAATTCACTCAGTTCCAGCATTGGTAACATGCACAGATATTGGCTTCCGAGTGTCCCTGAAGAATTAAATCCCATCTTGGGGGTTTGCCATTCAATACTGCTAAATATAGTATCTTATATCCAAACCATTGGTATAAAATAATCTACTCATTTTTACTATCGCTGATGGCAATATATTACAATATTACAATATTATTTATTTATTAATCATCGCTGATAAGTCGTTAATTTTGTACATGCCTATCCAAAGTGTAACGTGTCAAATGAATCCTAAATCAACCGTCATTCTCTGTCTCCCTCTCGCTTCCTCTAGCCGCATTCGCTTCATGAAACCAACAGCGCCTTTCAGAGGAGATTTCATATATAACAATTTCATGTATGGAGTGGCTGGGTATGTAGCGGAGCTACTCGGTGACCGGAAGTCTACCTGGGAGGAGCTGAACCAGGTACAGTGTTTTAGTATCCCTCTAAAGACACAGTGTTTGTTGGGGGGGCTTTACATCGTTGCAAAATCCGTGTATGACCTTAGCTTTTGCCAGGTCGTAAAACTCCAACAACCACCCAACATCCATGCAACATCTCAGGTCATACCAGAATGAGTACCAACTCATGCAAACGTTATATTGCTGCCCCACTGGGAGACCAGGCCACTAGCACCATGACCCCATATCTCACTCAGTCATCATCATCATGATGCTGTCAGTCGCGATGCGACAAAGACTGCTTTCATTACTTCACTGCCGCTCTCCATTTAGCACATTTCATGAAAGCTGCCTGCAAAAGTGTTGAAGTGCTGCTGACTTTTGCAAGTTACCAGTGGCACTCTCTCTCAAATAGAGGTTTCACACCAGCAAGAACATGTCAAGACAGGCGCAAAACTATTTGTCCCTGCAGTGGCTGGTCGGGAGATGTTGGGAGTTCCATACATCAACCGCCCTTAATGCTGCCACAGTGACATGGTTTTCTGTTTAGTGTTTGCTCCCTTAGCCTTCGGTTCTGTCAAGAACCTGTACCACAAGGCAGTGGTTTACAACTCTGCAAGGCAAGGGCATCAAACTCCCTGAGGTATTGCTATACCTGCAATACCTGCATACTCAGTCATATTATCCTGATAATGACCTAACTAGTCATTGCCATATCCTATGAATGCCAACTGCCAGGTTAGGTAGACATAATTATCAATTCAGTAGATAATTGAATTGATTCAGTTGCCCGAGTCTAATCTTATTACATCTGGTCAGCAGATGGTCAGTGTTCTCACCAATTCGGCCACTGGCACCAGTACAGAAAAAAACCCTGTTCGCTTAAGGGGCTGTCACATTAGGTTTTTTTGCGGGAGCGTATGGCGGCGTAAGCACGTTACATCATATACGTCGGCATACACCGTATACGCTACTCATACGCTACGCATACGCTACTCATACGCTACTCATACGCCGCCAGATGCCGCCAGATGCCGGCGTATGTGCAGCGTATGAGGCATACGCTGCCATACGCTTTCATAAATCCGTCCGTCCAAATTTTGTTGTGCATGCTAAAAAAAACTCGACCTATGAGGGCGTATGGCCCATACTGTCAAAAAATGTCACAGCACGCTCCCATACGCTCCTCGTACGCTCCTCGTAGGTTCCACATACGCTCAAAACCACCCGAACGGTCACCAAATGTCATCATAGGCCGGCACGCGCAGGACCTACGTAGGTTTTCAATACGCTCCCGCCATATGCCTTAATGTGACAGGGCCTTTAGTAAGAGTGTCAAAGTCACATAATCCGATCGTTTTTAGTTTGTCACATTCGTTTAATTAATATATTAGGTTTATTATGATCTACTTTATTTTGCTTTTATATACTAAGTTATTTCAAAGTGTTAATTTGGGAGATATCTGAAATGAAACCATGACAAATTAATTTTGGTATGCACACTGAAAGACTTTGTTTACCCGTGTCGAGCATGGTACGGGAGCACCAAACTACAATTAAAAAGAAATGTTTAATGATTGTACCAGCATCTAGGTTAGATATGTCTGATCAAATCTATGTAACTGCTTTGGTTTAGAAACTTAAAATGTGATGCTTTTATCGGATCATCTCCTGTTAAGAGTGGGCAAACCACAGTGTTAAAAGTGTGGCAGCCATACACTGGTAAACACAATCCGCACGACGTGTGGGTTACGACCGCTAACCCGGCCTCATACATTTGAGCCAGGGCCCAAATATATGAGGCCGGGTTAGCGTCGTAACCCACGCATCGTGCGGATTTCCCGGGTTAGCGGCCGAAAGTGTCAATGTATGTGCCCCGGTTAGGCAAACGCCTCGAGAGTTAAGGTCGCCTACACTAACCCCAACATATAGGAGGTTTAACGTCGGTGTTAGGGACCGATTACGCCCAAATCTAATTAATGCGATCATATTTAATAGAATTACATGCTTAAATTGTGAAATTTCATTAAATTAACCATAAATTCGAAGCGATATTAACGTAGCAGCTGCATTGGCGGCGTTATTCATATTGTCGAATCGACGAATGTAAACTAAACAAATCGCCGCCGCCGCAGCGACGTCGATATCCATCCTGTCCAACGTCAACTAAACATCGCCGGCGCCACCGCGACGTTGATATCCATAGTGGCAGAATGCCGGCGGCAATATTTTAGGTCCAAATCTATTCAATGCTATCATATTTAACAGAATTACATACGCAATAAGTGAAATTTTATCAATTTAACCCTGAATTTGAACCGCTATTAATGCTACCGCTGCATTGGCAGCGTTATTCATATTGTCGAATCGATGAATGTGAACTAAACAAATCGCCGCCGCGACGGGTACAGGCCCAGAGGGTTCCCCAAATCTATAAATAACAGATTGGTTAGCTAACTCCTCCGCGCTTTGGTCACATACATTTCCTGTGACACATATTCAAACACCGACGTTAGCTAACCCGCCGCCTGTCCTTAACGCCAGAGCCGATAAAAAGTTGTTCATACATTTGGCCTGTACTTGGAGTTTAACTGCCCATTACATTTGTGTGACTAAGACAAAATTATATCGATACAAAATATAGTAGAAGAGGTTAAGTAGCTGTGGCTTTTACTGAATTACTACATTGTATATATCTATATCAGGACATCAATGGTACTTTTTCATTTTACCAGGTCATCACCAATACAAACACCCCTCTCACCGTGAGCACAATATATGAAGGGTTCTGGCACAAAAACCAACAAATGCCATCAAGACCAACATGAAACCATGACAACCATGTTTGAGCTGAACATGCCATCATTCCAATAATCAAATCCTTTTTTTTTTCTCACAAAAGTTACCACATCCTCCATCCAATGCCACACTCAATATGAAATTGATAGACTTTAACTGGAAGGCGCAGCAATAAATTGTATTTGACAGAAAACAACTAAAAATGGATTTGTCGGTATTTGCACGGGACCCATTCATATGTACTGTACAAATTCCTCAATTTCCCGAGCTATCTTGCATTAGCAACTTAACTGCAAGTTTAAAGAAGAAAGAAACATCCATTTACAAAAACTAAAGAACAAATCCATGATTTCTCGATCTTCTATTCCCTCATCAGTGAGTAAGGTAGATAGATGCCTGCGAGTTGCTTACATTCTTGTTTGTTTTATCCACGGACCAGGCTCACATCTTCGACACCATTGGTATGACGTCATCAGGGTACATCGACCTGACGCCACACCCGCCTGGACTTGCACTTCCCTATGCCTCAGTGAACGGGTCAGCGTACCAGATTCCCACAGATGTGGCGAGGTGAGGGGCAAAAGGACACAACACGTGACAGGGCTACTGTCAGATAAAAGTCTGACTCATGTAATAAAGCGACCCTCCAGTCACTTTATAATGAAAAATAAAGCAACTCCCCCCATAATATTGTGACTCTAGGTCAATGGATCTATGTGGCGGGTTATATAGGTCATGAGCCATTGGGGTTGGTTGGCACCATATGAGGGGAATAATAGCTCATGGTGAATTTTGACAACATATATATGCATCCCTAAAGTTGGAAAAATCTTGATAGCATTGTGACGGTGGTAGCTTTTGTGTTTTCATCATTTCTGTAACCCCCACCTGAAGCTATCCAGAAATCTCAGCATATGTTGTAAACTGATCCTAAAAATAGAAGTGAAATCAAACAATTCATCGCAATAAACTTCCCCAATGAAAGTGTTAGAACCCTCCTCCTTTAAATAATAATAGTGGAGTTGAAGCCTTTTCACTATGCAATTCTACTTACCCCCGGGTCTGAATTAAGATAGTGTGGGGGCCTGTAGGATTTGTTGTAAAGATGCTCTAAAATAAACAAAGAGATATAAATATTAAATTTTTACTTGCATAGTAAAATGCATTTTTTTATTTGCTTTACAGCCAGATAACATGACAGATATGTCTGATATGTCAGTATTACTTACATTTAGGTACCAATTGATAACTTGCCAGCATTTAGTGTGCGACCCTTGAAAATGCAGGGTCCATAACATTATGCCACTTTTGAAGAATTATTGAAAATAATATATATATATATGGGTCCGGATCACGAAAAGAGGCCAATTGGTGGAAGTTGTCAGCGTCGAGCATCGATGTCGGTGTCGATCGGTATAATTATAGTTTAGCATTAACACGGATGTTGGAAAGTTCTTAAATTTATACTGAATATATAGGTCGAGAAAATACAACAACCTTATTTGTTTCTAGGATAATTTAATAAAAAACAAAGAAATGCACAAGACTTTAAGAATTGCGATGCCGACATCTATTAAAGTTGTCAGCGTCGATCATTGGATGTTAGCGTCGATCAGTCTAATTATAGTTTAGACCTTAAATTTATACTGAATGTATAGGTTGAGAAAATACAACAACCTTATTTGTTTCTAGGATAATTTAATATGAAACAAAGAAATGCACTACACTTTTAAGAATTGCGATGCCAACATCTTCACTTGACCACCGATTGGCCCATTTTCGTGAGGCTGACTCATATATATTAGATATGTTGAGACATCTACCATTATCTTACTACCTTTCGGACTGAATGAGTAAGAGCTCAGGCTTCCCATGTGATAGGTCAGGAGTAGGAATCCCAGTGGAGTTAAACAAGTGTCTTGCAAAATGGATACTTGTCGCTACCTTGCCTGGCACTCAGCATTGCTAGGATAGGGCAAGGACTGGTTAGCTCAGTACCAGGACAATGTGGGACTGAGTGGGAAATTGGGTCACGGTGCTGGTGGCCTGGGCCGCGTTCAGGGTGCGTCTCGGAGGCGTCTCGGCGATGTTTTTTGGCCTATTTCCGTTCAGGGTGCGTCTCGGGGACGTCTCGGAGACACCTCCCTTTTCATTCTGGAGCTGAAAGGCGCCTCGAAAATGGCTGCCGCATTGAGCAGTTTCAGCCAATGGCAGTGCAGCTTAACTATTGCAAATGGCCACTGCCTATGGGCGTGGCCATTTTCAAGACAACAAACTGCTTTTGCCGTTCAGACGAGCATGACGTCACGGCCATCTCCGAGGCGCCTCCGAGAAGGAGTCTGAACGCGGCCCTGGTCTCCGCACAGTGGGGCAGTGCTGTAAAGACTTGTGACAGTGCGCACTGTCACAAGTCAGTACCCATCGTGATATGACCTTATATGTTGCCAGGACATAAAACCCCCAAAATAAACAAATCCGCCTTCCTTCCTTCGCAGCACTGTCTCCCCGATTGGGCCCGCTGGTGCCATCTACTCTAACGCGGAGGACATGGCCCGGTGGCTCCAATTCCAGCTGGCGGTGATCTCGCGAACTGACGGCCGGGGCGGGACGCCGGTGCCCTACCCAGGCAGCTCACAGTTGAGCGAGGCGGGGGCCCGCCAGGTGGCGAAGACGTACAAGGGGCAGATGCCCTACCCCAAAATCAAGATGGAACTGATGCGGCCCGACTTCCCAATCAGCGATGTGCACACGACCTACTCTATGGGCTGGTCCAAGGGCGCCTATCGAGGTGAGCCTCCTAGAGACTGCTTTTGGGTGATTTTTTTGTTTGTATATATTTTCTTAATTGTTAAAATGTTTATTGACCTATGAAATCAAGGTATTTATAAATGTTTCACCTTATTTGTTTGAACCGTTTTCCTACCGTGGGACCGGACACAGTGGCCGAATAGGTAGAGCGCAGATCTCTCGTGCGGGAGGTCGGGAGTTCAATTCGCTGTCTAGTCAAACCAATGACCTACTAATAGATACTTGTCACTTCCTAGCCAGGTGCGCACCATTATTAGGATAGGGCAATGACTGGTTGGCTTGGTGTCAGGAAAATGTGACTGAGTGTAATATGAGGAGGGAGTGCCACACAAGTCAGTGACAATATGACTTTAGATGTTGCCAGGATGTAAAACTCCAACAAACAAACAAACATACCGTGGATAGGCTCTCAAGTAAAATAAAACCCCAATTTAGATTTACGTAACCCTGTTATACCCAAGACTCTTCTGTAGTTCTACTCATGGTAGTGACAATAGTGACACTATCTAAGCGAGCTACGAACCTCAGGCAGAGATCAAGTTAAAGAAGTTGTAGTAGAATACGTTTGAAGTGAAGTCAATAGTAAAAACTGTAGGGTAGTCTCGAAGTGTTTAATATTACAAGTTGTACACCTTGTATATGTTCTCCATCAGCCTTGACCTGAGGCTATACACTCATGCATGCAAAAAAATGATGATACATTTATTAGTCAACTCTAAGCCACGCCCCATTAGTATGATTGACAGCCCTGTACTACCACCTAACTTTAGCTTACATTCCCTCTCACTGTTAAAAATGTCTCCCCCCCCCCCCACACCCCGACACACACGTTATGCAACCTCCCTTATTGGCTAACTGTGCCCGCTCCCAACTGCTCGCGTGTCAAGACCCGTCGGTGCAGGTGGCCCCCTCTGTATTGTACGTTTAACCGTTTCCCCTCACATCTATGTATTTAGTTTAACCCTCTCATCTCTATTCCTTAATTTTCATCTTATTCTCATCCCTAAATATCTGGAAATTTTATCTCCTAAACAAATCCTTTTACAGCGGGCAGACAATGCTCTTCCAGCCATATGTATATTATGGACAAATATGCTAGTTTAGACACATTATGGGGGTAATATATTTTTGTATCGATAGTTACAAGTTTTATCGCTACAGAGCTTTTGGTGGTTTTTTTCTGATTAATTTATTAACTCTGCCCATTACAAATAAGAACTGTGTTAACACTTGTTTTCATCACTTGGCAACACTCGTTCAATTTGATTCAAATCTTTTAAATTTTGTTTTTGAAATATCTTTTAATAATCACAGCAATACATACTATTTTTCAGGAATAAGTTGTTTGTTTGTTGTTTTACGTCCTAGCAACATCTAAGGTCATATCACAACGGGTACTGACTTCTGACAGTCTGCACTCATGGCAACTTTATAGTGCAGCCCCATTGGGAGAACAGGCTGCCAGCACCATGACCTAATATCCCACTCAGTCACATTATCCTGACACTGAGCACATCAGTCATTACCCTGTCCTAATAATGCCGAGCACCTGGCTAGGAAGCGACAAGTATACATTTTGAAGTCATTGGGTTGACTCGACCAGGGTTCGAACCCACGATCCCATGGGTGTGGATCCCACGATCTCCTAAAACAGGAGACAGAAGCTCAACTCATTCGGCCATCCCGTCTGGTCAGGAATAACGACAGCAGTACATTGTTATAGTAGTTTAAAGATTCGAGTATAGCGCGTAGGTTAGTTACTGTACAATCATATAATCAATGATTGAGTTGCTTCTTGGCTACTCAACATGGATATTGTGAGCTCTCCAATACCAAAGAGTGCATTCTTTGTATACGTAAGGGGTCCTTAAGAATTATCAATATTTTAACAAGCATATGTTGAGGGGAGGGAGGTAAGAGCCACTGTACGCTTCCTAAAACTGATAACAAAAATTGTTGATCAGGATTCAAAGCAACACTTCTTGCCATTCCGGGGCTACTATAATAACATTATTATTGTTCACTTTGTGGGGGAGGGGAATGGCAACGTGTGGGTGGGTGGGGTCATGAAAACATGTATATTTTGTACACTTTTGAAAATGTTGATAATTATGAAGGACCCCTTTATAATAATAATGCTGATAATTGTGAATCAGTCCTTAATCATCAAAGATTTTATGAAAATTAATCAAACTACCCCACACCTCCTCTGCTGCGACTGTCACTCCCCCCACCCCACCCCAGCCCCCATCTCTAAGACAGAACTCTTGCTGGTTCCTCCACAGGCTACGAGACCATATTCCACACGGGCGGCATCTCCACCTACATCTCCCTGCTGCAGCTGATTCCTGCTGCGCGCGCAGGCGTCTTCCTGTCCACTTCCGGTCCTGGGGGGAAAGTGAGCGGCCTGCTGAACACGGTCATCTCGGCTTACATCACCGACAAACTGCTCGGCAAGGAGCCGTGGCTGAATGCAACCACGTCTTGCTCCTTCCCACAGCCCTGGAGCAAGAAGCCGGACGACAACGAGGCCAAGGCTGCCCAAGGCAAGGCTGCCCCAGGCCCTGAGGTGTCGTTGAGTACCGAAGACTTAGCAGGGCTAAGTCCAAATGAGGTATACCCAGGGACTTATGGGCACATGGCATTCACCATTATCAAGGTGTACACGGAGGGCGGAAAGCTATTCGCACTCTTCGGCCGCTTTGGGAAGCTGCAGCTGGAAGCCCAAGCCGAGGTCGGGGCCTACTTGGGCCAATTCGTTGGCCAGCTTTGGTATCTGTCACATGAGGATTCGAAGCCAATACTGCTGACGATCCGCTTCTCCGCCATCAAGGCCGGAAAGGCACAGGAGCTGTGGATCCTGCTCGAATTCGCCAGCGGCATGTCGAAATTCGAGCGTGACCTAGACGTGAGCATCGTGCCGCCGTACAAAAAGGAGGTGCCTGAAATTTACCACTGCGGGGATACTTGGACTTCAAGCGGTGCAGTCAGCAGTCCCCAGGTTGCATCTGTACTTACGCTAGTGACCTCTCTGATTATAGGCAATTGCCTCAGCATTCTCCTCACCCACAGGAAATAGGTGGTCTTGATTTAGGAGCAGTGCCCTCACTCTTTGGGTCCTGGTGGGTTCACTGACAATAAGAAGCAACAATATGTCCATATTCACATGCACACATATATAAATATCTGTATGTACGTGATATATTACATATAGTTTTATGTATATTATATATATGAGCTATATATATTATATAACATTATATAATATATATTATATAATACATTACATAATATACATTATATAATGTATAATATACATAGTATATATAGCAGGGGCTAGTATGTATACACAGGTACGAAGCTGCTTGATAGTATTTTATTCCTGTCGTCATTTATCAAAGTGAAATTCTGAATTCTAGGTTCAATGGACTAGGAAGGAAGAAAAACGAAATACTACTGTTCCGTTAGACACCTCAAGTTTCCCTTCCCATCCCACTGTCTGGCGATAATTGGTTAAAATGGCAGGAAAAGATGGTGTCCACCTGACAATCCCTATTACTATGTGCGATAATAAATAGAGTTCATCACTAAATATGCTGTATGACTATGAGCCATTATTATATATATATAATGCCGAACGGTTGTTAAGTTTTAGGGTAATTCTGATCACTACTCCTCTGTTAATCGGTACTGCCAATGTGCATCAGCATACTCCACTGATGCTTCGCCATGTATGGGTTGTTAATAGCATGTCTTTTTTGCCTAACATACACATTTCATACTAATTTTGAATTTCAACAAAGAATTTGAATTTCATATTAATGTTGATTGTTTCTGTTACTAACTTTGGTCATTTCAACAAGAGTGGTATCCATATTGGGAACCCTCTCCTATAGGGCATAATCGATTAATCAACTCGGGTCACCCGAGCCACTTTTTGGCGCATGCGCACATCCTCCACACTCGGGTCGAATTATCGAATTATCGAATTATCGAATACGCTTCTCCACGCTTGGGTGGACAATTTCTTTTTTTTTTTTAATAACAGATAAAACTACAGCAAAATAAGATTTAAAGTATTTTCTGATGGCCTAGTTTAGCTATATTTCCATTTCATTAATCTAAGTTATTCTTTTAAAAAAACATGTATGACTGGTACTGGTAGCTGTTATCCTGCAGGACGGTACCACCCCAAATGTGACATCATCGCTCATAGCCAACCCCAGCTAGGAGGTGGGTTACTTGGGTCAGATCGTTTTGCACACCGCACGTGTATTTCTCGACTCTACTCGCAGTGTTTGATTTGAAATTCTGATGACTCGGGTGACCCGAGTCGCTCGGGTTGTGTTAATCGATTACGGCCATAGTGAATTTCTTGTTTTCATCAATTTGGCAATAGCCTGTGTTATGTTCATTGAAAGTGTGCAAATAACAACCTGCATTAAAGTTGCACACTAACAAAGCATGCAATGAATAATGGTATTTATCAAACATTTATCAAACACTGCAGTTAAAACATTAATATTCACACTAAGTGGGATCAATAAAGACTACAGATACTATTCCAGTTTATTTACAGAGTAAAAAATGGGATAATTATAGACCGGATATACTCTAGTATAACACTGTTAACAGTTAACAGTTGGTGTAACTTAAACATATACAGCTTCAAATAAACCATGACAGTTTATTAGATAGGGCTACTGTACAGCAACAAAAGAACAACTTCGGTTATCAGAACCTTTTGGATTTAAGAATTTCGGATTATGGAATATGGACCTGTATCAATGTTGTGATTGGTGTGACTCGGCCAGGATTTGAATGCCAGGCATTGGAAGCAAGTGTTCTTACAAATTCAGCCACCTCATGCGGTATATATGGAGAGTGATTACCACGGCATCACGTGTAAGTGATGGACGCATTGATGCTGACATACAGAGGAGGATGGCCAAGGCTAGCGCATCTTTCAGCCGACTATGCCAGAGACTCTGGAACAACCACCATGTGTCCATGCGGGTCAAAGGCAAGATCTACCATGCAATCGTGCTATCCACCCTACTATACAGAGCCAAGGCCTGGACAGTGTATAAACGACAGGTGAAAACGCTGCATGCCTTCATGATGCGACATCTGCGTTCAATCATGAGACTAACCTGGAAGGACAAAGTGACAAATAAGGAAATACTCGAACAGACAGGGCTGCCCTCTATGGAAGATCCTCTGATCAAAAAGAATCTCCGGTGGACTGGACACCTCATGAGGATGTCATCAGAGAGGCTACCAAAGCAGATCCTCTATTCTCAACTGTCTTCTGCTTACAGAAAGAGAGGCCGCCCTCGTTTCCGGTTCAAGGATACCATCAAGAGAAACCTGAAGCTGAGAGACATTAAGACTGACTCATGGGCATCACTCTCACAGCAGAGAGCTAAATGGAGAGTGGCAGTCAAGTAATGAAAGCAGCCTTTGTCGCATCGCGACCGACAGCATGATGATGATGATGACATGTAATTATTCTGGGACTGTCATTCGTTGCCGCCCCCTCACCCCCTCCCCCCAGTGGGGAGGGGAGGGGGTGGGGTGGCAGTCTTCCTGGCATGCACAGTGTCCGTGCCGTTCCGCTGGAATGCTCAGACTAAACTTGCCCTGATATATATCAGAATGAATTCTGAGATATATATATATATATTGTATAACGCATTATACAAGTATAAATGCAAGGGGAACATATACTGTATATATTCCTCCTTGGGGCATTGGTGGTGGGCCCCCCAGGTATATATATATATATGTATATATATATATATATATGCGATGTATAACGCATTATACGAGTATACATGCAAGGGGAACATATACTGTATATATATATATATATATATATATATATATATATATATTCCTTGGCGCATTGGTGGGGCCCGGCCACCCAAGTATATATATATATATATATATCAGAATTCTCAGTGCAAGTGGTCAGTATTTTTGTTTAAGTTACTTATACCGATCGACCTAATATAGTAATAGGCCCTATTAGAAAATATGGTAGAACCTCAAAAGCATCGGTCTATACAACTTTAAGATGGCGCATCTGTTTATGTGCGATGATCCTATATAGTTGGTACAGTGTCGCTAATTACCTTGTATATATGAATATATAGAATTATATATAATAGTATAGTTATACGAGTCTTACCTGGGTATAGATGATGGATAACTCTTGTTTTCCCGAGGTATAAGCCTCGGATAGACGTGGGCTAGGGAGAAGTTAGCACATCTGGGTCCAGCAATCTTTACCTACTTATTCAGGATAAAAAAGATCTTTAATACAATAGATACTATGATTTTCCCGTAATGGTACAATAACGGAATAGACGTGGTAGCCTGTGGTAGGCGGGCCCTAGCCCACATCTATCCGAGGCTTACACCTCGGGAAAACAAGAGTTATCCATCATCTATACCCAGGTAAGACTCGTATAACTATACCAGGTTGGGGAAACACCTGAATTGAGAGTCCGTTGGTACAATCGGGTCCGTTGATGTAATCTAGTATGTTAATTGGTAGGCTTTACTATAGGAACATGTGTTTTTGGCTATATCCAGTGAACCCGTATTATGGGGTGATAAATATTTATATTAATAGAAAGAGACAAATCTGTTCCACTAAGTAAATAAATATTAGCGTCTGTGAATACTGACTTGAAGACGTTTTCATATCTTCTATAAGACAGGTAATTACCTGTCGCCGTGAGCATAGCGATGCCTTTGTCCATGGTCTTAGCCAAGGAAGAGAACTTGTTCTCTCGTTGCATCCTATTCGCCACTGGCGTAATGGCAGTCAGAGTACCGAGAACCACTTCATGCACTAGATGCAATACACCTTCAAATCTCTTACGGTCCTCGGTCATATTTACGTCCCTTTCCATTTCTTCGATGATGGAGTTGGGGACGCCCTTTATGCCAGTAAGTTCATCTCCTAGCTTGGAGATGATTTCCACAGGTTTGAATGTGCGGAAATGACCATTAATGGTCTCGCGCATAAGCGTGGTGGTTTTCACCCGCTTGGCCTTAGGTTTCTCAACCTTCTTAGCCACTTTGCCACCAATGGCAGCATAGACCCCTTCGTATTGGGTGTCCGAATCAGATTCCGTTGATGTGGAATCTGGCGAAGAATCGGAAGATGAATCTTCTTTTTCTTCAACTTGCGCTTGCGCTTTTTGCGTAGTCCCGTCTTTTTCTCTCTTTAGTGAAGTCATCACCCGAAGCACTCACTTGTTTCTTCTTCTTCCTCTGTTTGAGCCTAAGGCTGCTCCTCCTCCTCCCAATTGCTGAGTCTGTTTCTGAGAAATCTTCCCAGTCAGACTCGTCGTGGAAACCAGGCATAGGCCGTTTCCGAGACGCAGGTGGTTGTAGAGACAGAATGTGACTCTCCATAGCAGCCCACCTAGCCTCCCAATCCGGAGTTGCCGGGCCCGAAGGCCGTGTCTCCTCTTCTGCGTCGGAGAGGATGTGCGCCCCGGGCTGTGGTGAGGGCATGGCCGGCAACACTGGTGAGGAGTCATACTCCTCGTCCGAGCCTCTCGGAGCGCGTCCCTCAGCTGCCGCTGCAACTCCCCTACTCCACTTCGTGGCCATCGGGATTTGAAACAATAGTATTGGTCAGTTCCGGTATTTCTAAACGTCATAATCTTGTTGTTAATAACTTAATTGGACATCTAGTGGTGTTAGAGAACGTGTTCACACCGTTCTAACACAGGCATAATAAGGTAAATTTTTGGCGTAGATTGTGGGTCAAGCCCAAATCTAACGCGGGGTCGGGACCAGTGTATCGGCTCGCCCATCCCTCTGTTTCGCACACTTCTCCCTCCTGCGACTACCGCACCAGCAAGTTGGAGAAAATGCTACGAAACTCGTAGAAACGCCTGAAAAAAGTTGTGGGGAGTCTATAAAAGAAATCCAGGATCATCTCCAACAACACTCTCTATTAGAGTCTGAGAGAATTTCCACAGGAGATGAGGCAGAGCCCACATCTCTACCCATGTCACACGGGTGTTGATAGAACCGCTAAGTATCGGTTTCGTTCGTTAGACAAAGGAATCTAGAGCGTTCTATCCTTGGGTTTTTTAAACCGATTAAACTAGTCCAAAATGGACCAAAGAAAGTTCTGAACTTTCCAATTTGATGCTATAATGCATCATAAGTAAGCTAACCACAGTTATTAATATACTTACTGTACACGAGGTAAAATTATAATATAACCCGGGGTTTTGGATAGTCAAATTTGAGTATATTTCAATTGCATGTCCGTCCTATATGTGGCCCATGTGCGACTATTTAGCCTGATTATTTTACTTAACGACCGCAGCATTTGCCAGCTGCACACATGGGTACCATAATTAACTGAAAGCAACCACAAGTGGTGCATATTTAAAAACTAAATTCTAATTAGCTTCTGTCTCTATTGCTATTAAATATTATAATTATCTTACCACTCTCTATTTCTGTGTAGACCTAATTCAATAAGGAAAACATGTTTTTTTATACCCAAGTTTAATCAATGTTTAATACTTCGGGATAGACCATGTCTCTCGCTATTAATAAATTATTATATTTGCCAGTGTGTAACAATCTCTTCTTTTTCCTTTAAAAAAAATTATAGTCTTCATAAAATTATAACGAACCATTTGATTTCTAATGATATATATATATCAACGATTATGGGTGGGTTTTTTTTCTTTAAAAAATTACCCTTTCTACATATTGGCTGACATCTGTTAAATTAACTACTATTATTCAGTTAATAATTGGCGTTGTAATGCCGTGTTAGAATCAATTGTATTTGCTTCCACAGATCATTGTATATAACTACACTAATGGTGGATAACCTTCCGGTGTTAAGTATATTTTTATATTTATGATCGTCAAAATCCTGTTTATTGTATTTTTCGCATACAATCTAAAATTCACCGCAAACGTCAGATCATAGAATTATTCTACGTACTCTAGAATGTGCAGCTTCATCACCGTTGTTGCTATATAATTCCTCATCAAATGTTCTTCAAATAATTAATAAATTTAACAATAAAGATATTCTTTAAAGGTCATGCATAATCAGATGAAGATTCCAGGTGCAACAACCAACAAACGCCATTCGGGCCGAAATGAAACCATGGCTACCACATTCGAACTGAAACTGCCATCATCCTGATAGTCAAATCTGTTTGTTCGCTCAAATGCTAACCAGAGAGTAGGAATAATTAAAAGAACCTTCCATCGCCTCAACAAGAACAATTTTCTCATTCTATTTAAGTCTCTTGTTAGGCCAATTTTGGAATACTGTCCACAAATTTGGAGCCCAATTTTTCAGAAAGATATTCTGGAAATCGAAAAGGTTCAGAAACGTGCAACGAAACTCGTTGCAGTTATAAAGGACTTACCCAATGAACAAATGCTCAGGAAATTGAAACTTCCTACCCTTTCCTACAGAAGGAAAAGAAGTGACATAATTGAAGTATTTAAAATTATGAAAGGTTTTGATAAAATAGATATGAACCAATTTTTCACCTTGAATAAAAGAGAAGGCAGCCAGGGCCATACTCTCAAACTAGTAAAACCCAGAGCCGTTTCAAAATTAAGGCAACACAGTTTCTCAAACAGGATCATAAATATATGGAATAGTCTCCCACAAAATGTTATAGACGCGGGCTCAATAAATTCATTCAAGAACAGATTAGAAAAAGCATGGGCTGATGATCTAGGGAAATTTGATCACTTATTCACCACATGCTACTAATTTATTCCTTGTGTTGCTAATTACTTGCACTCAAGCAAAAATGAGAGACAAATAAGTGTTCACACTTCCTGTCTACCAATTGCGATATCGCTATATCGAAACTGACACATTCCCTATTTAATTCACCACACAGTACACAATTGATTGACTTTAACTTGAAAGCACAACAGCAAATTCTATTTGACAGAAAAAACAACTCATATGGATTTGTCGAATTTTGCACCCGAACTCTTCATTATATTCCCTATAGAATATTTCTAACATTTCAAGTATTATTGTTAAGTTATTTGTGTGTTATTTTATTAATTTGGTTATAACAGTAATGTTGCAGATAATGGCGTCAAAATACTCCGCCGAACAAAGACTAAATTGGATAGCGGAATTTAATATATTTATTAAAGGAGCATCACAAGATAGGTATCTCTGTCCACTCTCAACCATTCATTCAGTAATTATAATGACTTATATAAAAGCCATATAGTCCGATGAAAGCATCAACTTTTGACAACCAAAACAATTATCTAGATTTGATCCCACATAACTTAGATACTGATGCAGTCTTGTTAAATATGCCACATAGAAAGGAATGCCGAGTCAATTATATCACTACTGAAGCCTATGGTATTATTAGAGTGTTGGCATGCTAACCAACATTAATTTAGCATCTTTGCACTTAAAATATCTCCAAATTCAGTCAGTTAAACTCAGTTGTTTCAAAGTAAAGTATGCTAGATTATAACCATCATCCTAATATATTTATCTCCGAAAATGAGAAAAACTCAAGATCATCGCTCTATGCAACTTTAACTACGTGCGTTGGAAGATAATCACTTTAAAACAGTATTAATATCCATTCACAGCTGGATTATGATTATCTAAATTTGATCACAACTAAGTGATGTTGGTGATTGTAGCGTACAAAGGAAAGTTGCACAGACTGATTGAGGTATCCTTTATGAAAGGGCATAATACAATTCACGGGTAATTCTTTCTCTGCTGTCCAACAGCATTAGTTAATACATCAGTATCTATGTTTGAGATATATCATCAGTCATCTAGGTAATTGGTTGGGCTTAGGAAGAAAAAGTAGTCTCTATCGGACAATGCACGTTTAATATATGACTATATATATGTTTCTCAGGGCAGACCCATGGCTGTCCAGGTCACTCTACCTGCATTGCCTCCCACCCAGACCACACAACAAGTGTTTTTCGGGGGCACATTAGTTGATTAAGCAGGGGAAATTTCAATCGCGGACAATTGGTCTTCCTCATTCCACTGCTTCTTGCCCTATCCCAGTAATGCCGAGCACCAGGCTAGGTAGCGACAAGTATAAATTTTTAAGTCATTGGTTTGACTCAGCCAGGGTTGGAACCTGGGAGGCTCGAAACTCAGGACCTACCAGAACGGGGAGCAGATGCTCAATTCATCTGGCCATCACGTCTGTGTATAATATTAACAACTAGTTATTTCAATCACAATAATATTTGCATAACCTCTTAGATAATACATAATACGATAGGCACCACCAGTTGCTTTGAAATGAATTTAATTCACTTTAAATTCCTATTAGTGGCGCTAGTCAAACTGGCGCTTACATTCTGTCACATTAGGTGCGGAGATAGAGGATCCCATCCAATCAGATGGTGCTGTCATTCGCAGCTCTCAATGGCTGCTGAGGTTGGCGTGTGCATTAAATTGTCTCCTGTCACTTACACCTGTTTACACATCTCGCTTTGGATGACAAAAACAACAAAATGCCATTCGTACAAGTTTGCGTAATGATAACTACTTGGCTGTGTGTGGAGTGTGGGGAGTTGGGTGTAGAATTAGGGCATATGGGGTGGTTGTGGAATTGTGGGTGTGGGGAATGAGGTGTAGAATTGGGTGTGTGGGGTGGTTGTGGAGTTTGGGTGTGGGGGAGTGTGGTGTAGAATTAGGGCGTGTGGGGTGGTTGTGGAGTTGGGTGTGTGGGGAGTGTATGGACTGAGGTGTAGAATTAGGGTGTGTGGGGTGGTTGTGGAGTTGGGTGTGTGGGGAGTGAGGTGTAGAATTAGGGTGTGTGGGGTGGTTGTGGAGTTGGCTGTGTATGGAGCGTGGGGAGTCGGGTGTAGAATTAGGGTGTGTTGGGTGGTTGTGGAGTTTGGGTGTGGGTGTGTGTGGGGAGTGAGGTGTAGAATTAAGGCATGTGGGTTGGTTGTGGAGTTGGGTGTGTGGGGAGTGTTGGGAGTGAGATGTAGAATTAGGGCGTGTGGGGTGGTTGTGGAGTTTGGGTGTGGGGGTGTGTGAGGAGTGAGGTGTAGAATTAGGGTGTGTAGGGTGGTTGTGGAGTTGGGTGTGTGGGGAGTGTGGAGAGTGAGGTGTAGAATTAGGATGTGTGGGGTGTGTGGGGAGTGAGGTGTAGAATTATGGCGT
>JASIRB010002665.1:0-64392 GCA_030323885.1 Branchipolynoe longqiensis
CCACACACCTAAACCCCCACCACACACTTACACCCCCACCACACACCTACACACTCACCACACACCCACCACACCTACACCACCACACACACCTACACCCCCACCACACACCTACACCCCCCACCACACCCCCTAAAACCCACACCACAACACCCACACACCACACCCCCACACCACCACACACACCTACACCCCACCACACACATACCTACACCCCCACCACACACCTACACGATGAACACACACACACCTACACCCTTCTATTCAACCATGATGGCCGACTTGGACCGGGAACGGGTGCTGCCACCTAGTGTATAGCGAGAGAACTGGCTCATGAAAGCTCCCCATTGCACTAGCAACACACAAATAACTTCGTAAATTTAATCTAAGCTTTACAAATGTGATCTAAGCTTTAAAGATGATCGTTTCACCACCTCACTGCGAATTACCAGATGTTCCTCCAGGGTTGAAGCTGGCCTCTGAAGTCTGGTGACCGTGACGTGGTGGGTGTATGTTCCTCCGGGGTTGAAGCTGGCCTCTGTAGTCTGGTGTCCGTGACGTGGTGGGTGTATGTTCCTCTGGGGTTGAAGCTGGCCTCTGTAGTCTGGTGTCCGTGACGTGGTGGGTGTATGTTCCTCCGGGGTTGAAGCTGGCCTCTGTAGTCTGGTGTCCGTGACGTGGTGGGTGTATGTTCCTCCGGGGTTGAAGCTGGCCTCTGTAGTCTGGTGTCCGTGACGTGGTGGGTGTATGTTCCTCCAGGGTTGAAGCTGGCCTCTGTAGTCTGGTGTCCGTGACGTGGTGGGTGTATGTTCCTCCGGGGTTGAAGCTGGCCTCTTTTTTTAATTTTTTTTTTTTTTTATTGAGGCTGTATTTATACTGTCCATAGCATATAAGCCTGGGTATTCAGGCTTGTTTTCAATGCTGGCCAGCTGTAGTGTTGGTGTTGTCTTATCACACAGTAGCTGCTGATAAGGTATTTGATTGCCTGTATTTCAGTAGCAGATAGATAGTTGGTTGGTCTGGTTAGTACTATAGTAGTCTATGTTAATTTTTTTGGATTTTCTTGGCATATATGTGCTTTATTTTTTCTACTCTTATTTCTAGACTAGCCTACTCCTATTTACATATCATAGGCTTGTACGCAGCTGTGAGGTGTGTTATCTGGGTGCTTTTGGTATGGTTACCTTCCATTGGGCGTCTCGCTGGTGGGCCGTGACATGTATCACCTGCCCTTTTGCGGTGCAGCTTAGTTGGGGGTTCCTAGCCTTATTTTGCACAGATATTTTTTGTATGTTTTTAGGTCAGGAATTTGTCGTTCCTTTACTGTTTGGGCATTCCACACCTTGGCAGCCATTTCTAGCGTGCTTCTCTCGTGAGCTTTTATTTGGCTTCTGGTCTGCTTTAGTAGTGGCGCATTATTTGCTCTAGTTGCCCTTTGTGGTTTTGTTAGGAGTTTATTGTCTTGACTATAGCTGTATGCTAATGTTTTCAGATGAATTATTCTCCTATTTTCTAGCAATTTTACTTTGGTTCTTTTGTGTATGTCATAGGTGGGGTGCAGCTTGTCTACTCTGAGGCAGATTTTCAGGGCTCTGTTCTGTAGTGTTTGCAGTTTTTTTAGAAGTTCTTTCTTTGCACCCATGTAGTTTACATCTCCATAGTCAAAATAGGGTAGCACCATGCCCTTGAAGATTTTTATTGACATTTCTTGTGTCATGTAGTCTCTTAGCTTTGCAAATAGCCACAGTTTGTGGTTTACCTTTTGGACAATTTTGTTTATACATAGGTTGTAGTTTAGTTGGCTGTCCAACTCAAGGCCTAGGTATTTGTAATGGTCTACATTTTCTAGTGTTTGGCTTCCTAGCTTACAGTGTAGTTTTCTTTCTGGCATTTGTTTATGCGAGAAGAGAACTGTTTTTGACTTGCTTGTGTTGATGGTTATTTTGTTGGACTCACACCACTCATCCAGTTTTAGTAGGAGCTTGTTTAGTTTAGTTATTACCTCCTCTTCTGTGGTGCCGTTTGCATATATGACTGTGTCATCTGCATATAGTTGGAGGCATTCGGTTTGTAACCATTTTTCAAGATCGTTTATGTAGATTATAAAGAGCAGTGGCCCTAGCACTGACCCTTGGGGTACACCACATGTGACAGGTTGGTTGTCTGATAGTGTATTGTTTATTTTTGTTCTCTGTTGCCTGTCTTTCAGGTAGCATTTTATCCAGTCCATAGTGTTGGATTTTATGCCCATGGATTCTAGTTTTTCCAATAGTATGTTATGGTCTACTGTATCGAATGCTTTGCTGAAGTCAATGAAGGCTGCTCCAACTAATTGTTTTTGGTTCATTGACGCCAATATGTCATTTGTTAGGTTAGCTATTGTTTTAGATGTGGAGTGCAGTTTCCTGAAACCTCCTTGTCTTTCGTTTAGTATATTGTTTTTTTCCAGGTGTTCATTTATGTGTCTATGTAACACTTTTTCAATGAGCTTGCCTGGGGTTTGAAGAATCGATATTGGCCTGTAGTTTCCCATGTTTTGTTTGTCTCCACTTTTGTGGATAGGGGTAATGGTTGCCATTTTCCAGGCTGAGATAAAATGCCCCTGTTCAAAGGAGATGTTGAATAGGTCGACTATAGTGGCTGGGATGGCTTGGAGTGCCTCTTTCAGCATTTTGGTTGGTATTTCGTCTATTCCACTTGGTTTATTTGTGTCTATGTCATTTATTAGTTTTTTTACTTCTATTATATCTGTTTTGCAGGTGGGGATTTCATTCTGCACAGTTCCTGATCTATTTTCCCACCTTTTTTTAAATTTTCCTGACAGCGTTTGTCCTATTGTGGCAAAGTGCGTGTTCAGTTTGTTTGCTGCATCTTTGTCTGAGAGTATTGTCCCTTCGTTATCTTGGAAGGTTGTGTGCTCTTCTTTGTTATTTTTGGGGAATAATAGGTCTACATTCTTCCAGAATCTGTTTGTATTGCTTCCCCAGTCTCTGTCCTGCTTTATTATGTATTTCTTTTTTGCTGTTCTCACAGCTTTGAGAGAGTGGTTTCTGGCAATATGGTAGGCCAGTTTGTCTTCTATAGTTTCTGTGAGCTTTGCTTTATTACCCAGTTTACTTTTGGCTATGATGAGCGTTAGCAGGTCATTGTCTACCCAGGGGTCCTGTTTTTTTTGTATTTTTATTTTCTTAATGGGGCACATCTCGTCAGCTGATTTTCTTATTTCTGCGATGATGTTGCCCCAATAGATATTAACATCATCTCTGTTTTGTGTGATGTTGTTTATGTTTTGGTGCAGATGATTTTTTAATGCATCTTCTGAGTAGTTTTTAGGGACCTGCCCATCTTATACTCATAGTGATTTGTGCTTTTTAGTTTTTTCCTTGTTACATATATTAGCTCATGATCACTTATACCCCAGCTCCTGGTGCCCCATTTAGTGGCGTGGTTTGAGTTGGTTAGTATTAGGTCAATTGTGGTGCTATTTTTACTGAGCCTTGTTTTTTCAGTGATGAGCTGTTGTAGGCCTAAGATTTTGATTGTGGTTTGCAGCATTAGTTTGTTTTTATCATTGCTGTTGTAATTTACATTAAAGTCTCCTAGTATGAAGATTTCTGCCTTTGTCAGTTTTTTTATGGTGTTTATGCTCTTCTCTAGGGCTTCAATGAAGAGTTCAATTTCCCCTGATGGAGGTCTGTAGAGGCTTGCTATGGCTATATTTGCTTGCTTTTCATTTTTTATTAGGCACCATAGTAGTTCTATGTGTTCATTTGATAAGTTAGCTGTTATTAGTGCTTCAGGATCTAGAATTTTGGTGTCTTTGCAGTAAAGGGCAACACCTCCACCCTTTTTTGTTTGGTTTAGTGTGTTATTTTGCTGCCTATCATTGCGTACAAGCCTATATCCATCTATGTTGAGGGTGTTGTTTTTGTGGTTGTCAGTGAACCATGTTTCTGACAGTGCCAGTATGTCGAGATTTTCTCTTTTTAGGTGTATTTTTATTGTGTCGATTTTGTTGGATGCACTCTGGCAGTTTAGGTGGGCAAAGTGTGTGCCCCTCCCCAGCTTGCATTCAATTTCTTCTACCATATATATTTGTGCTTTTCGGTGAGTGGTTGCTTGATTTCGCGAATTTTACTTTTTAGTCTGGTGTCCGTGACGTGGTGGGTGTATGTTCCTCCGGGGTTGAAGCTGGCCTCTGTAGTGTGGTGACCGTGACGTGGTGGGTGTATGTTCCTCCGGGGTTGAAGCTGGCCTCTGTAGTCTGGTGTCCGTGACGTGGTGGGTGTATGTTCCTCCAGGGTTGAAGCTGGCCTCTGTAGTCTGGTGTCCGTGACGTGGTGGGTGTATGTTCCTCCGGGGTTGAAGCTGGCCTCTGTAGTCTGGTGTCCGTGACGTGGTGGGTGTATGTTCCTCCAGGGTTGAAGCTGGCCTCTGTAGTCTGGTGTCCGTGACGTGGTGGGTGTATGTTCCTCCGTGGTTGAAGCTGGCCTCTGTAGTCTGGTGTCCGTGACGTGGTGGGTGTATGTTCCTCCGGGGTTGAAGCTGGCCTCCGTAGTCTGGTGACCGTGTCGTGGTGGGTGTATGTCCCCCCCCCACTCCCCCCACCCCTCCCCCATTTGCCCGGTTGAAGCTCAACTCACGTGCACACTTCTCTCCTGCAGCATTGGGAGGTGTTCACCAACATATCGGAGGTGTTCATTCTCGTGCCGGCCCTGCTCGGACTGAAGGGTAACCTTGAAATGACCCTCGCCTCAAGACTTTCAACTCAGGTTGGTAAAAAGTGACACTCCCTCAGAAACATGAGTCTCCACGTAGTAGTAGTGTGGCACCACGAGCATCACTGTGAGAATGTGTACTGCACTGAGAATGTGTAGTGTAATATGATAATCTATACCTCACTAAGAGAATTGGTAGTGTATTATGATAATCTGTGGTTCACTAAGAGAATTTGTAGTGTATTATGATAATCTATACTTCACTAAGAATTTGTAGTGTATTATGATAATCTATGGTTCACTAAGAGTGTATGTATTATGATATCTATTAAGAGAATTTGTAGTGTATTATGATAATCTATGGTTCACTAAGAGAATTTGTAGTGTATTATGATAATCTATACTTCACTAAGAATTTGTAGTGTATTATGATAATCTATGGTTCACTAAGAGAATTGGTAGTGTATTATGATAATCTATGGTTCACTAAGAGAATTTGTAGTGTATTATGATAATCTATACTTCACTAAGAGAATTTGTAGTGTATTATGATAATCTATACTTCACTAAGAATTTGTAGTGTATTATGATAATCTATGGTTCACTAAGAGAATTGGTAGTGTATTATGATAATCTATGGTTCACTAAGAGAATTTGTAGTGTATTATGATAATCTATGGTTCACTAAGAGAATTTGTAGTGTATTATGATAATCTATACTTCACTAAGAATTTGTAGTGTATTATGATAATCTATGGTTCACTAAGAGAATTTGTAGTGTATTATGATAATCTATACTTCACTAAGAGAATTTGTAGTGTAATATGATAATCTATACCTCACTAAGAGAATTTGTAGTGTATTATGATAATCTGTGGTTCACTAAGAGAATTTGTAGTGTATTATGATAATCTATACTTCACTAAGAGAATGTGTAGTGTATTATGATAATATATACCTCACTAAGAGAATTTGTAGTGTATTATGATAATCTATGGTTCACTAAGAGAATTTGTAGTGTATTATGATAATCTATGGTTCACTAAGAGAATGTGTAGTGTATTATGATAATCTATGGTTCACTAAGAGAATTGGTAGTGTATTATGATAATCTATGGTTCACTAAGAGAATGTGTAGTGTATTATGACAATCTATGGTTCACTAAGAGAATGTGTAGTGTAATATGATAATATATCGTTCACTAAGAGAATTGGTAGTGTATTATGATAATCTGTGGTTCACTAAGAGAATGTGTAGTGTATTATGATAATCTGTGGTTCACTAAGAGAATTGGTAGTGTATTATGATAATCTATGGTTCACTAAGAGAATGTTTAGTGTATTATGATAATCTATGGTTCACTAAGAGAATTGGTAGTGTAATTTGATAATCTATGGTTCACTAAGAGAATGTGTAGTGTATTATGATAATCTATACCTCACTAAGAGAATTTGTAGTGTATTATGATAATCTATACCTCACTAAGAGAATTTGTAGTGTATTATGATAATCTATGGTTCACTAAGAGAATTTGTAGTGTAATATGACAATCTATGGTTCACTAAGAGAATTGGTAGTGTATTATGATAATCTGTGGTTCACTAAGAGAATGTGTAGTGTATTATGACAATCTATGGTTCACTAAGAGAATGTGTAGTGTATTATGATAATCTATGGTTCACTAAGAGAATTTGTAGTGTATTATGATAATCTATGGTTCACTAAGAGAATGTGTAGTGTACTATGATAATCTATGCCTCACTAAGAGAATTTTGTTAGTGTATTATGAGAATATTTTGCACTATGAGACTGCTGCAACTGAGAACCTTGCACTTGTTTCCTGCAGTAAGCATACATTAGACTGATGTTGCAGGGTGTTTGGTGATTGGGCGCAATAACAAATATAAGAGAAATAACCTAAGTTGAGCCGAGAGCCGAAAGGCGCATTCGTTCTCATGTCGTGATTCCTGGTCTTGTATCAGCACCAAACCGTAACTAAGCGAATGTACTGGAATGTTCTCTTACTGTTCGCTGTTCACTGTTCATTTGTTCTCTATTGAATGTGTAAAAAAGCCTAACTTGTCCCAATAACGTAATTGACCGAATCGGACATGTCTGAGATCCCTGAAGGTTGTTTGTGTTGTAGTGGTCCGTACCTGAGCCTCGAAACGACGAGCTGGTCCCGGACTGCCTGACCGCATTTGCTGCTTTGCATCAACATGTGGCAGCAGGCGTCACAGACGGTCCCTGGGTCGACGGTCCCTGGGTGGACGTCCCTAGGGAGCCGGTCCCTGGGTGGACGGTCCCCAGGGAGCTGGTCCCTGGGTGGACGGTCCATAGGGAGCCGGTCCCTGGGTGGATGGTCCATAGGGAGCCGGTCCCTAGGTGGACGGTCCCTGGGGGGTGGTGCCTAGGGAGCCGGTCCCTGGGTGGACGGTCCCTAGGGGAACGGTCCCTGTGCTCTGGCTAGCGGCCGCCCCCCACAGTGAGGGGTTCCTGCGTCATGGCTGGACAGTGGGAAGGTGACTTGTGTCTGGACAGTGGGAAGGTGACTTGTGTCTGTACAGTGGGCAGGTGACTTGTGTCTGGGCAGGTGACTTGTGTCTGGACAGTGGGCAGGTGACTTGTGTCTGGACAGTGGGCAGGTGACTTGTGTCTGGACAGTGGGAAGGTGACTTGTGTCTGGGCAGGTGACTTGTGTCTGGGCAGGTGACTTGTGTCTGGACAGTGGGAAGGTGACTTGTGTCTGGACAGTGGGAAGGTGACTTGTGTCTAGGCAGGTGACTTGTGTCTGGGCAGGTGACTTGTGTCTGGACAGTGGGCAGGTGACTTGTGTTTGGACAGTGGACAGGTGACTTCTGTCTGGACAGGGGGCAGGTGACTTGTGTCGTGTGGCCGTGACAGGCGGAGGATACAACAAACCGTATTGAAGCGAATTGAAGAATTCCCTCGTTGTGCTCCGCGACACCGAAGTACGAATCACAGTCTGTCCCACTTTGTTATTTCCAGGCCAACTTAGGAAATTTTGATTCGGGTGCTGAGCAATGGAAGATGATTGTTGGTAACCTAGCTCTAACACAGGTGAGTTTGTGTGCTTTTGTTGTCAACTCCAAAGGTGGCTGGTTACAAAATACATTAAGTACAATAACATACAACTACTTTCCTCTGGACACCTTATCTAATTCATAATTCACCATTACATAGACCTGCCAGTACAGTTTACAATGGTTTTTAAAGCTTAGTAAGCCTCCAATACATTTGATTAAATGTAAGTAATTTGCACTAATGTCTAAATATATTTAGCAACACTACCTACAGTGCTGTTCTAACCAGTCCAAAAGAACTGATGCACTCACTCTGAACCTACCCGTCCTGGTATGACCTTAGATGTTGCCAGGACGTAAAACTCTAACAACTACCCACTCTGCATCTCCCGCAGGCCCAGGCCATCGTCGTGGGGTTCCTGGCTGCTCTGGCTGCCATGGTGCTCGGCTGGATCCCAGAGGGGAAGTTTGACGTGCAACACGGCTTCCTGCTGTGCTGCAGTAGCGTCCTCACGGCCGCCTTGGCTAGTTTTGTACTTGGTAAGTCTATAGAACCTCCGCACTCACATGATATTGTCTCAACTTGAACTGAAGGCCACCAGTTTTGTACTCGGTAAGTCTATAGAACCTCCGCACTCACATGATATTGTCTCAACTTGAATTGAAGGCCGCCAGTTTTGTACTCGGTAAGTCTACAGAACCTCCGCAATCACATGATATTGTCTCAACTTGAACTGAAGGCCGCCAGTTTTGTACTCGGTAAGTCTATAGAACCTCCGCACTCATGTGATATTGTCTCAACTTGAACTGAAGGCCGCCAGTTTTGTACTCGGTAAGTCTATAGAACCTCCGCACTCCTGTGATATTGTCTCAACTTGAACTGAAGGCCACCAGTTTTGTACTCGGTAAGTCTATAGAACCTCCGCACTCCTGTGATATTGTCTCAACTTGAACTGAAGGTCGCCAGTTTTGTTTGTTTACACCTTCCCGTCTGACGGTGGGCCCAGCTCCCACCAGTGGTTGTCCTTTTGACGGCAGGTCGCTCTGATTGTCGGTCAGTTCACACTGAGGGCTGTGGCAGTTAGCACTGTCAGTACGAGTTGAGGCAAACAGTCTTACTAAGGACTAACAGTCACATCACTGGGGATACAGGCTGCACGCTCACGGATAAGTGTTTGTTTGTTTGTTTGAATATTCAGATGAGAGAGAAAAAAGGAGTTATGATTTAAAAAGGGTAAACTCTGATTAAACCAAGAGGCGTTGAGCTGGTGCCAGATTGTTCTCTTCTCATCCTTACCTTCCTACTCTTTGATTCGTGAGACTCTTAAGTAATACTTCAAGTTACAAGTAACTCTAGTCCAAATACAATATAAACCACAACAAACGACTAGCGTTGAACCTGAACATTAAACTGAGGTGGCGACTACCCAAACAGCATGTGGCCGCGTCATGCCGCCTCCAGTCTCACCTACAATGTAGTTCCACTCACCTGTAGTCAAGTATCTCAATTTGATCCTACATACTTAGATACCGCTGCACTTATTAAACATGTAAAAATATACGGATTTTCGGTTAAGAATGATATATTGGCAGGGAGCATTATTAGTCTTGGGCGACAGAGTGTGGATGATGTTATATAAACTAAAAGTAATAATATCCCACTCCTATTATGACATGATATAAGCTGTGTGAAATATATGTTCATATATTATGCCTAAGATTAATGGAGAGATGCTCTTATATAAGAGACAGTATATGATTTTGGAAATACTTCTCTATGCATTCATAAAGAGTGCCATTGGAGAAAGGACCATTTTAACAGAGATCTATTGTAACTGTTGCAATGACTTGTCCCTACATGACCACTGGGTGTGCACACCAGCCTAATTTGCATGTACACACAGGGCACCACCTGCAGCTGGGTTGACTGACAGCCACCCCTACTGGGGGGGGGGGGTGCCACCCACTGACTGTGGAGGCGCCTGATTGGCTGGCTGTGGACTGCCCAGTCACCTGCATCCCATTGGCCCTCTGACCACACTAGCCTCAAACCTAAGATCATATTTCTAGACTCTGCTTCAGACACACTGGAGAGAGATCACTCTACTCCTGGCTCTTGAGTGAGACACACCTACTCTTGAGCAGGACCCCAGACACTCTGTCTGATGCTAGCAAAATGCATATATTCCAATTGAGTGTGAAAACAGCCATAGGACTCCTGTCCCATGGGCTGCAGACACTGCTTTCTATACAGGCTAAAGTAGTAATGATATCTTGTGTGGCTAGAAGGTAAGGAGTGTGGATGATAGGTCACTGGTAGGTGGACAGGAGTTGGTGTTAGTAAAGCACAACTTCCCCACTGTTTATCTGTGTGACTTGTCTTCATTCTTCCTTAGTATTGGTTAATGAGCTGATAGATAAGTGATATGAAGGGGAGAGTTTTGTAATATTATCTGGTGTCCCAAACGTGGCCGGGCATTCAGTAATATCACAATGTGTTGCTGCATAGAAGGGGATACTAAGTCAATTTAATATATTTGCAATTTAAAAATCTCAAAAGTTAGACACTTAAAATAAGTTACTTCAAACTAAGGTAAGGTATTTACATCAATGAACTTGATATAATCATTTTTTTAAATGACAGAAACTCAAAGCCATTGGGCTTTGCCACTTTAAGATGTTCTCAGTGGCAGACTCCTAATCTGAAGGTTGGTGGTTCGATTCCATGTGTCCCCCACCTCTGCCAATTTGGATTTCCACCGCTGTGTATAACTTAGTGTCATCAAAGGCCAGTTGCTCTCATACCATGTCTATGTGTTGTGGGAGGTTAAAAATCCCTTTGGTCGGTCAAAGTGTAGGCTTGGGCTTTCTATCGACAAACTCTCTAATGGTGAAAACAATTCTATTCAGACTTATCCATAATAGGCAGTATGAATCTTCAAGAAAAAAAAAGCTGTTATTTCCTGTGTGGTGTTAGCTGACAGAAGCTGACTACTGGTGGCTCGCCCTGAGGCTGCTTTGTCTCACCTGAACGTGAGCAGTAGGGCCTGCACACGTCTGTTTGGGGGCAGCTGGCCGCGGTTTTGTACAAACAGGGCTGGTGCAAAAGTGACCTTCTCAAGTCGTGCACATTTCCTGAGGCGAATCACGGATGGTGTGCATTCACCCTCTGCTGCTGCTCGTTTGACCTTGACTCCCTGACCTTGACCTTGACCTCAGGGACTGTGATGATTTTCGTCGTGCTGCTATCACGGAGGTGTCACGTGAACCCTGACAACGTGGCGACGCCGATCGCCGCCAGTCTGGGCGACCTGACGACGCTGGCGCTGCTCGCCGGCATCTCGTCAGTCATGTATAAAGCCATAGGTAAGGATGTCTTGTCAGTCATGTATTAAGTTATAGGTAAGGCTGTCTTGTCAGTCATGTATTAAGTTATAGGTAAGGCCATCTTGTCAGTCATGTATTAAGTTATAGGTAAGGCCATCTTGTCAGTCATGTATTAAGTTATAGGTAAGGCCATCTCGTCAGTCATGTATTAAGTTATAGGTAAGGCCGTCTCGTCAGTCATGTATAAAGCCATAGTTAAGGCCATCTTATCAGTCATGTATAAAGCCATAGGTAAGGCTGTCTCGTCAATCATGTATAAAGCCATAATTAAGGCCATCTCATCAGTCATGTATAAAGTCGTAGGTAAGGGTGTCCCATCAGTCACGTATTAAGTTATAGGTAAGGCTGTCTCGTCAGTCATGTATAAAGCCATAGGTAAGGCCATCTCATCAGTCATGTATAAAGTCATAGGTAAGGCCCTATTGTCAGTCATGTATTAAGTTATAGTTAAGGCTGTCTCGTCAGTCATGTATAAAGCCATGGGTAATGCCGTCTTGTCAGTCATGTATAAAGCCATAGGTAAGACCGTCTCGTCAGTCATGTATATAGCCATAGGTAAGGCCATTTCGTCAGTCATGTATTAAGTTATAGGTAAGACCGTCTCGTCAGTAATGTATAAAACCATAGGTAAGGCTGTCTCGTCAGTCATGTATAAAGCCATGGGTAATGCTGTCTTGTCAGTCATGTATAAAGCCATGAGTAATGCCATCTTGTCAGTCATGTATAAAGCCATAGGTAAGGCCGTCTTGTCAGTCATGTATATAACCATAGGTAAGGCCATCTTGTCAGTCATGTATTAAGTTACAGGTAAGGCCGACTCATCAGTCATGTATTAAGTTATAGGTAAGGCCATCTCGTCAGTCATGTATTAAGTTATAGGTAAGGCCCTCTCATCAGTCATGTATAAAGCCATAGTTAAGGCCATCTTATCAGTCATGTATAAAGCCATAGGTAAGGCTGTTTCGTCAATCATGTATAAAGCCATAAGTAAGGCCGTCTCATCAGTCATGTATAAAGTCTTAGGTAAAGGTGTCTCATCAGTCGTGTATTAAGTTATAGGTAAGGCTGTCTTGTCAGTCATGTATAAAGCCATAGGTAAGGCCATCTCATCAGTCATGTATAAAGTCATAGGTAAGGCCCTATCATCAGTCATGTATTAAGTTATAGTTAAGGCCATCTCGTCAGTCATGTATAAAGCTATGGGTAATGCCGTCTTGTCAGTCATGTATAAAGCCATAGGTAAGGCCGTCTTGTCAGTCATGTATATAGCCATAGGTAAGGCCATTTCGTCAGTCATGTATTAAGTTATAGGTAAGACCGTCTCGTCAGTAATGTATAAAACCATAGGTAAGGCCGTCTCGTCAGTCATGTATAAAGCCATGGGTAATGCTGTCTTGTCAGTCATGTACAAAGCCATGGGTAATGCCATCTTGTCAGTCATGTATAAAGCCATAGGTAAGGCCGCCTCGTCAGTCATGTAGAAAACCATAGGTAAGGCCATTTTGTCATTCATGAGGCAGCATGAGGCAGCAATTTGCGGCGATCGGTAACGGTTTGAATCGGGCTGATGTTGACACATGTGCAGACGATGCTTTGACACATGCGCAGATGCTTTGACGCATGCGCAGATGCTTTGACGCATGCGCAGATGCTTTGACGCATGCGCAGAAGCGATGTTGAGAACTGCAACTGGTTGAGAACTGACACAGCGTCTCGCTGACCCTGTTGTCTGACCCCCACAGAGGTGAACCAGCTGTGGCTGGCGCCGACCCTGCTGTTCATCTTCCTCAGCCTGACGCCCATTTGGTGCATCGTGTCATACAAGAACAAGTACACACGGGAGATTCTCTACTCGGGCTGGACCCCGGTAATCGGCGCCATGATTATAAGTAGGTAAGTCACCCCCCCCCCCCTACACACACGCACGCACACACACGCACACAGAGGACCCCGGTAATCGGCGCCATGATTATAAGTAGGTAAGTCACCCCCCCCCCCTACACGCCACACGCACACCACGCACACAGAGGACCCCGGTAATCGGCGCCATGATTATAAGTAGGTAAGTCACCCCCCCCCCCTACACACACGCACGCACACACACGCACACAGAGGACCCGGTAATCGGCGCATGATTATAAGTAGGTAAGTCACCCCCCCCCTACACGCACACACGCACACACACACACACACGACTTCGGTAATCGGCGCCATGATTATAAGTAGGTAAGTCACCCCTCCCACACACACACACACACATATATATATATATGTATATATACATATATATATATATATATATATATATATATATGGGTCACTTTCCTGAAAACTGGTCAGCATGGGAAGGGATTTTAAAACATCAATAAAAAAAACTTCTTACTTATTTTTGTCCTTATACTTTTCAATTTCATATTCGTATTCAGATTTGATGAAAGAAATAAGGGAAATAAAATAAACTGTGTGCAACTTTGGTCCTTTTAGTTATGAAGTGTTTTGTACCAAATAACCCCATTTTACAGTCAGCCATTTGTAACAGGACATATGGGACGTCGTTGAATCCTTATTAACATCTTGTGTTGCATTGATATATCAAACAAAACAGTTCCCAAATCAAAAAGGAAGTATGTATTAACATGTATGCATGCTTAAATTAAAAAAAAAAAAGATTTGATGTCTTCAGAAATAACATTACAAATTTCCATCACATGTGTAACCGGTGGTGTCTGGATGCCACGCAAATATTGTACACTAATTATTCAGTGAATAAAGCATGGCTGGTAATTACTTTTTTTTTATCATTATAAGCACTACATATTTCTGTAAATTATTTAATTCTGCTTATATTTTTATTAAGCAGACTGTGTGGTGTCCTAAACATGCGTAACATCTCAGCAACACATGTTATACTGCCATAAGACATGGGTTAATCATGGACTACACCTGTATTGTTTATCTCATCAATTTATATTTTACATAGATGTAAAGGTGAGATTTCCAGCTTTCATTTGCAACCAAACAATGTTAAAAATTCAAATATTAGATTTTAACTCTCCATGTGACACTTCTGGCCAGTTTTCAGGAGAGTGACCCATATACACAGTATGTAAGATGGGCACGAAGCAAACTCGGATGGTAGCTATATTTATTTCAGCATTGAATAGTACATGCAGTGTATATATAAATAATCTGGCAGGGCCAAAGTGCCCAACCGGTAAAAAGATAAAAGAAAAAAGAAAAGCGAAAGGAAGTAGTGCTACAGTGCCGGCTGGAGCGAACTAGCATGAACCCCGGCACTGGTTTGTATATATAGGCACCTGGCGCCCCGAGCGGGCCGTCCACGCCTAGCAGACGAGTGTCCGCGCACCACGCGGGAGGAGCAGTGCGGATCTTACACGCGCATATACGCTGGCGTATATACGTGGCTGTAAGATGGGCACGAAGCAAACTCGGATGGTAGATATATTTATTTCAGCATTAAATAGTACATGCAGTGTATATATAAATAATCTGGCAGGGCCAAAGTGCCAAGGTCCCCGGACCCACCCAGACAGATTAGCTAAAAATAATCAATGAATAATGGAACTCAAGGTGGATGCCACCCTAATGTCTGATACAATGCGCTCGGCAAGCGGGCGAGTAATATATTTGTAAACACAATCGGAGGACCAGTCCCCCCTTACCTTTATCTCGTCAATAGATGCACCCTGGAGGGCGAGAAATGTAGACCCGCCCCTCCGGAGAGAGTGGCAGGAGAACTTGCTTGGGTCAAGACCCGCGTCAGCAGCGAATAACTTTATAGTAGTTTGTAAAGTACGGTAATCAAGGGGTCTGAAGCCCCCATCAACCGCAGGGATTTGAAAAGCCGCTGCATCAGGGGCTACCTTGAGCTGACTGAATTGTTTCTCGACCCAATATACAGCACAAAGAGAGGTATTTGGGACACAGGCGACAGGGATCAGCAACTCCCTTTCTGAAAATTGGATGGTTTTTGACCTACGTATTGAAATAACCATTCCCCATTGAAAAAACTCAAAATCTGATCGCCTAAGGACCGAGGCAGACTCAGTCAATTGGCACTTGCGCAAGAGAGCTCGGAAACCTGTTAGAATGGCTGCACGAGCGCAAACATACCCCTCACGCTCAGAATAAATAAAGCGAAGATCTTCAAAAGCTCACTTGGCAGTAAAGGGGCCGCCCTTTTCACAGCGCACCCCAAAACACGCTTAGCCCCCCCCCATGACGGTCTTAATCTGGTGGGATGAGAAGTCAATTGGAGGACTGCCCTCAGCCTTAAGAAAAAAATTTAGGGCGCTGAGATAATTTGTTATAGAGGAATACTTTAAAGTGCGGGATAGCCAGACGACATAAATGGCAACCTGGGAAGATGGACAGGAGATAGGCGAGAGCAAGCCACGGAACTCATCGATAAATGAGAGGTATTTCCGCATCTGCATCGACCTGGTCAATCTTGAATTGTCCGAATAATATTGGCCAGACATCGACCTAACTTGAACCTCCAGCTGCGCTAGACCTGTAATAAAGGAAAATGTCACCTAAAAATATGTGCACAACACATCAGCCCTGCGGGGTCAACACAAGATATTCGGTCTCTGCTGGAATAGTCCCGCCACCTGCTGAGGGCATCGCAAGTCACATTTTGCTTACTCTTTATGTAGACAGATTTTATGTCAAAATTATAATTAACCGAAGTCCAGAAGAGTTCTTTGACCCAAGTCATAATTTGTTTGTTGACACAACGCCCGGTGGCGAGTGCCGCCCTCACAGTGTTATTGTCGGTGATAAAGACAACACACTTGTCCCGCCAAAGGGGCCCCCAACGCCGAGAGGCGGCAACAACTGCCCACATCTCCTTTAAATTAATATGGCCGTCAGCAGAGGCGGGGATCGATTCTGCAAAATGATGACCAACCTCAGAAGGGAGGTCGATATCTTCTACCTCGAAGTTACCTACTAACCAGTCGCCCGAGTGAGTCGCTCCAAAGCCCCAATCCGACACATCGCTATATACCGCTACTGAAGGGGCATGGCTGCCCAATAGTTTTGCGTAGCCATTAAAGCGTTCGACAAAGTCTAGCCACCAATTCAGCTCAGACCTGAACTCATCGTTCAGGCGGAATTTGAAAAATGGTTTCCTAAGTTGGTGTATAGCGTCATAGACACGGGTAGAGAAAGAGCGACAATGCGCGAGGCGACCACCAAGGCGCTCCAGGTCCTTACGTGTGGCCTTACGTGTGGCCTTACGTTTGCCCAAATACAGTAATAATTGATCTTTCAATTTGGCCAACTTATCGCGGGGGAGGCGGAGCTGGAGTTCAACACTGTCAATTTCAATACCAAGGAACCTGGTGCGTTGAGAAGGGGCGAGAAGCTTGGGGTAGCTCAGATAAAACCCAAGTCTCCTCAATATGGCGTCAATTTTGTTTTGGTTCGAAAGGCGTTCCTGATAGGTGGTGCCAATGACGGCAAAGTCATCTAAATAATTAACTGACCTATCGACTCCTTCACGCACGCTACAGCGCAAGACAAAATCGGAAATCCGATTGAAGATATATGGGCTAGAGGAAAGCCCCATACATAAACGGTTATCAAAAAAGACCTCTAACCCGGCACCGCTACCAAAATCCCAGCAGATTGCCTGACGGGGACGGTCGGGTGAATGCAGACGGCCCGATAGGCGTCCTGAATATCAACCGTAGCAATGTAGTCATCACGGACAAGGTTAAAGGTTAAATCATCAACACTCATGTAAGAAAAGGTGTTAGTTACCTCGTCCACATAGTTGTTTACAGAATGCTCACTTGGCCTACTGCAGTCAATAATGGGGGACATGTGGCGTAGTTCATTTTCCGACACTTGGTGGCGCATCGGTAGTAGTGGGCCTACACGGCCATTGACAATGCTTTGAGTTTGCCAGTACGCGCAGTGCAAAATGTTTATTTTATTCAAAATTAATAGAAATGCAGAATGCTAACCTTATAAATTTAATATAATCTATTCGTTGAATATGTTTTCTATATGTGTACCAAGCGGTTTGTCTCTAGGTCGTGTGGTTTTAGAGATATTTGACTTCTTCTGCATGAAGATTTCTCACTGCCATTGACAATGCACTGAGTTTGCCGGTACGCGCAGTGCAAAACGTCTATTTTATTCAAAATTAATAGTAAAACAGAACCCTAACCTTATAAATTTAATATAATCTATTCGTTGAATATGTTTTCTATATGTTTACCAAGCAGTTTGTCTCTAGGTGGTGTGGTTCTAGAGATATTTCACTTTTTCTGTATGAAAATTGCTCACGGCCATTGACAATGCACTGAGTTTGCCGGTACGTGCAGTGCAAAACGTTTATTTTAATCAAAATTAATAGAAATGCAGAACCCTAACCTTATAACTTTAATATAATCTATTTGTTTAATATGTTTTCTATATGTTTACCAAGCGGTTTGACTCTAGGTTGTGGGGTTCTAGAGATATTTCACTTTTCCTGTATGAAGATTGCTCATAGCAATTGAGTTTGCAGTGTGACAGTGTACCGAATGGGCCCACTGGTTCAGTGGCGACGCCAACGGCAGGAATTTGAACTAAAAAGTCGGAGGTCCCCCATTGTGCGAAGACCTTCACCGCTCGACTTAGGGATGGCAAAGACATTATGCACACAAATAGGAGCGCTTTCAGCCTTGCTTATATAGCCACAATTTAATTCGCTAGAAAGTTTCTTATCGATAAAGTCACTAATGCCCTGGCTGCTCTAAAAGGGCATGAATAGACAGCATCACATGAGGGGTTAATAACTTTAAAGCCGAAGATGACCCCTGCGAGGATAAACTCGAAGTCTCGATCAGTTTCGCCTCGAAAGAAGCATTCGCAAAAAAAACTACACGGCTTCAATTGCACTCGGCTGTGACCAATAAAATGTACACAAGAACAGACAGCATTTAGACAGTCACGCGAAACGTCAAATTCAAGTTCATGCACATGATTATGGAGGTCACAAGCTTTGACACGGAGGATAGGCCCAAACCGCCGGACCGTCAACCAGTCACTATTAAACGCGGGGCAATCAGGCATAGCAATGCTAATGCGTGCCGGGGCCTCAGTCTCCTGAGCGACCTTGATGCAAACATCGACAAGGGCATCACAAAGCCCAGAGTCATTACCAGCGACCACAATGTCGTTAGAGCGGTCATGAGCCGCAGCCCGCTTACGGCAGGTATCTGTTCTCACACCAGCCGTGTTCCACATCACGGCCAGGGTGGAACATCAATGGCTGTTCCACAGTAGCACAAATAGGGGCAATTGACTCAGGGGTGGCAGACGGGTGGGCAGAGGTCAAGTCAGTAGCACAATATACCTCGCTGATAAGGTCGGGACTAAATTCCACATTCCCAACCTCCCGGCACAATCCGGTCATACGCCGACCTCGGCACCCAACAGGCCCCTAATCTTTACTGCACTTATTTCTGATGTGAAACTTGCTGCCACAGTGGGAGCACCAGTGGCCGTAATTACAGGTCTTGCCATCACGGGAGCAACCCTCATCTTTATTAAACGCGAAACATGGCTTCTTACCCTCCTTCGTAAAGAGGTGTTTGGAGCTAGCCATAGTACCCGTTCTATTTTTATTAGCACTTGAAACGGACCCCCCCCTTTTTCATGTATTCGAACGCATAATATTTCAATGCTATTTCGGGGTTTTCGGATGAGAAAGCGTCGAATCCCTCGGTGGCAGCAAGCTTCCTAATGGCCCGATCATAGTTGGCATGGGTTTTCTCCATAAAGGTGCCCGACTTGGCCTTGCCCGCTATGTAACCCAAGTATTTTAGGAGTCGTAAAAGTTTATCCCCGTCTGATACCTTAGAGGCGACCGCCCAATTAACCGAAGCCTCAATTAGCTCGAAAGCGGTCACTTTCTTGATGTCCTTCCCGTCCTCCACATGACGGCGAAGCGACCACTTACTTCCTCTCCCGACTGGTTGAGCGCTCATCTGACGAACTGGAGCTGTAGGTCCGTCGTCTATGGCATCTCCTCCGCCTCTCCCGGGAGGGGCTCCGCTCATGGCTGCTGGTACGGGCCCTCGAACGCCTCTCGGTCCCACTCTGTTCCTCCAAGGGATGGCATGACCGGTCGCTTCCCCGGTCATGTGCGCGCCGAGTAGTCGGCTCCCTCCCTCTCTCGCACGTGCAGCCAAGGGTCAAGTTGGCGACGTCTTCGCGCAGCTCACGCTCGGTGCGTTCCAATTCCGCAATCCGTTTGCGCCTCTCAAGGTTGCGAATCCTTTCGCCGATCTCACGCTCCTCCTTGGCAAGAGCTTCATCGTCAATGACAAGCCCATTTTCCTCCGCAGCCATGAAACCTTTTCCGCCGACTGGCATCGTGTCGTCCTCTCTCCCCGCGCACGAGCGAGTAATCCGCTTGCTAGAAGCCCTAGATGGACAGTCCACGTCCACAGGCTCAGAGTGCACTCTGCTGCAAAACGCACAAAAAGCCTTGGGCATAGTCGGTGCCTGAAAAAATAAATGGCGGATAAATGGCGATGGGCAAATGGCGTCAAATATAGTTGTTTGTGATAGTTATCACAATTATAGGGTGCGGGAAATAATTAAATGGCGCCAAGAAGAACGGCGTCAGAGAAATAAAAGCTAAAAAGTCAATAGTAAATAATAATGATAAAACACTGAAGGTGAGTCCTCATATCCAGGCACAATAGTGACAGATTGAGTGGATAGAGTTAGAAGGTATAGTCGTCAAAAGACGGCGATGTGATAAAAATAAAAGGCACTATGAATCAGGTCCTCTCAGGCAGTTGTTTAGCATATAATGCAATCCTTCCCTATGTAAGTAGTAGAGTGTGTAATTGCAGGATCAAAAAGGTATAAGTGTCGTCATATGGCAGTTCAAATGTCATCATATTTTCAGCAAATATCATCATATGTTCACTATTTCAATATACAGCTGGTCCAAGGCCAGGTATGTAAAGAATGAAGTAATTAAGATCGACCCTCAGGCTGCCAAGTAAAGTTAAATATTGGCTTATATAAAGTAAGGTAAAAGTTGGATTTGTCTGTCGAATAATCGACAATCAAGTATCTATATTTTATAGCTTAGTAGAAATCGACAGAAAATTAATATCGACACACACGGGAGACTATTGATATTCAAAATATTTTCGCGCCAACCGCCATGTTGTTTAGCGTATATTAGTCGGTTTTCACCGTAATCGGTATCTCTTATGTCCAATTATCAATCGACACACACATAGGAACCTTAACATGCAATAAGTGTAGAAATAAATTAGTCAAATATCGATATATTCACGTCGATCAGATTGTAAACAATGGCGTCGATACAGCTTTCCCGATATCCTTTCCGTTGTCCGTTTCGGTCGATTTTCGTAATTCGACACACAAGTAGCATATCGGTGTAATCGACGGTAGAATATGAAAGTTTTAGCTCACGTTAGGCTTGTATGGACGATCACCCTCCACTTGATCAATCTTAGTTTAGCAGAGACCACAGGTAACAGGTAGACTGTGTCCGTAAACGAATTGGTAGACAGGTAGAACGCGCACAGGTAGGCTCAGGTAGACTCAGGTAAGACTCAGGTGCGAAAGGAAGTAGTGCTGCAGTGCCGGCTGGAGCTGGCGTATATACGTGGCTATATAGACAAACAGTACTTAGACACACCGTACCTAGACAAAAGGTACCTAAACACACAGTTTTTTTATAGTTTTTAAATTTTTGTATTGAGGCTGTATTTATACTGTCCATAGCATATAAGCCCAGGTACCCAGGCTTGTTTTCAATGCTGGCCAGTTGTAGTGTTGGTGTTATCTTACCACACAGTGGCTGCTGATAAGGTATTTGTTTGCCTGCATTTCAGTAGCAGATAGATAATTGGTTAGTATGGTTAATAGCCTATGTTAGTTTTTTTGGATTTTCTTGGTATTTATGTATTTATTTGTTCTACTCTTATTACTAGACTAGCCTACTCCTATTTACATATCATAGGCTTGTACGTAGCTGTGTTGTGTGTTATCTGGCTACTTTTGGCATGGTTACCTTCCATTGGGCGTCCCGCTGGTGGGCCGTGACATATCACATGCCCCTTTGCAGTGCAGCTTAGTGGGAGTTTCCTAGCCGTATTTTGCACAGATATTTTTTGTAAGTTTTTAGGTCAGGAATTTGTCATTCCTTTACCGTTTGGGCATTCCACACCTTGGCAGCCATTTCCAGTGTGCTTCTCTCATGAGCTGTTATTTGGCTTCTGGTCTGTTTAGTAGTGGCGCATTATTTGCTCTAGTAGCCCTTTGTGGTTTTGTTAGAAGTTTAATGTTTTGACTATAGCTATATGCTAATGTTTTCAAATGAATTATTCTCCTATTTTCTAGTAATTTCACTTTGGTTCTTTTGTATATGTCATAGGTGGGGTGCAGCTTGTCTACTCTTAGACAGATTTTTAGGGCTCTGTTCTGCAGTATTTGCAGTTTTTTTAGTAGTTCTTTTCTCGCACCCCATGTAAGTTTACATCTCTATAGTCAAATAGGGGAGCCACATGCCCTTGAAGATTTCTTATTGACATTTTCATGTGTCATGTAGTCTCTTGCTTTGCAAATAGCCAACAGTTTGTGGTTTACTTTTTATATAAATTTTTATTTATACATAGGTTGTAGTTTAGTTGGCTGTCAAACTCAAGGCCTAGGTATTTGTAATGGTCTACATTTTCTAGTGTTTGGTTTCCTAACTTACAGTGTAGTTTTCTTTCTGGCATTTGTTTATGCGAGAAGAGTACTGTTTTTGATTTGCTTGTGTTGTTGGTTATTTTGTTGGACTCACACCACTCATCTAGTTTTAGTAGGAGTTTATTTAGTTTAGTTATTACCTCCTCCTCTGTGGTGCCATTTGCGTATATGACTGTGTCATCTGCATATAGTTGGAGGCATTCAACTATTTTTAAAGATCGTTTATATAGATTATAAAGAGTAGTGCATAAACACTGACCCTTGGGTTACACCACATGTGAACAGGTTGGTTGTCTGATTAGTGTTATCGTTCTTTTTTGTTTCTGTTGCCTGTTGTTCAGGTAGCATCTTATCCAATCCATAGTGTTGGATTTTATGCCATGGTTTTTAGTTTTTCCAGTAGTATTTTGTGGTTACTGTGTCAAGAATGCTTTGCTGAAGTCAATGAAGGCAGCTCCAACTAATTGTTTTTGGTTCATTGCTGGCCATTATGTCATTGTTAGGTTAGTATTGTTTTGATGTGGGAGTGCAGTTTCCTGAAAACCCCTTGTCTTTTCGTTTAGTTATTGTTTTTTTCCAGGGTTCATTGATGTGTCTATGTAACACTTTTTCAATGAGCTTGCCTGGGGTTTGAAGAATTGATATTGGCCTGTAGTTTCCCATGTTTTGTTTGTCTCCACACTTGTGAATGGGGGTGATGGTTACCATTTTCCAGGCTGAGATAAAACGCCCCTGCTCAAAGGAGATATTGAATAGGTCTACTATGGTGGCCGGGATGGCTTGGAGTGCCTCTTTCAGTATTTTGGTTGGTATTTCATCTATTCCACTTGGTTTATTCGTGTCTATGTCATTTATTAATTTTTTTACTTCTATCATATCTGTTTTGCAGGTGGGGATTTCGTTCTCCACAGTTCCTGATCTGTTTTCCCATCTTTTTTTGAATTTTTCTGACACCTTTTGCCCTATTGTGGCAAAGTGTCTGTTCAGTTTGTTTGCTGCATCTTTGTCTGTGAGCATTGCCCCTTCGTTATCTTGGAAGTTTGTATGCTCTTTGTAATTTTTTTGGAATAATAGGTTTACATTTTTCCAGAATTTGTTTGTGTTGCTTCCCCAGTCTTTGTCCTGCTTTATTATGTATTTCTTTTTTGCTGTTTTCACAGCTTTGAGAGAGTTGTTTCTGGCGATACGGTAGGCCAGTTTGTCTTCTATTGTTTCTGTGCGTTTTGCTTTATCACCCAGTTTACTTTTGGTTGTGATGCGTGTTAGCAGGTCTTTGTCTACCCAAGGGTCTTGGTTTTTTTGTATTTTTATTTTCTTCATGGGACACATCTCATCAGTTGATTTTCTTATTTCTGTGATGATGTTGTCCCAATAGATATCAACATCATCTCTGTTTTGTGTGATGTTGTTTATGTTTTGGTGCAGATGATTTTTTAATGTATCTTCTGAGTAGTTTTTTAAGGACCTGCCCATTTTGTATTCATAGTGATTTGTCCTTTTAAGCTTTTTCCTGGTTACATATACTAGTTTGTGGTCGCTTATACCCCAGCTTCTAGTGCCCCATTTTGTGGCATGGTTTGAGTTGGTTAATATTAGGTCTATTGTTGAGCTATTGTTGCTTAGCCTTGTGTTTTCAGTGATGAGCTGCTGCAGGCCTAAGAACTTGATTGTGGTTTGCAGCATTAGTTTATTTTTTTCATTGCTGCTGTAATTCACATTGAAGTCCCCTAGCACAAAGATTTCTGCATTTGTTGATTTTTTTACAGTGTTACTGCTCTTTTCTAGTTCTTCAAGGAATACTTCAATTTCACCTGACGGTGGCCTATAGAGGCTAGCTATGGCTACATTTGCTTGCTTTTCGTTTTTATTAGGCACCATAGTAGCTCTATGTGCTCATTTGAGAGATTTGTTGGTTTTAGCTTTTCAGTGTCTAGGTTTTTGGTGGCTTTGCAGTAAATGGCAACCCCTCCACCTTTCTTTGTTTGGTTCATTGCATTAATGTGCTGTCTGTCATTACGTACAAGCCTATATCCGTCTATATGGAGGGTGTTGTTTTGGTGTTTGTCAGTGAACCATGTCTCTGATAATGTTAGTACATCTAGATTGTCTTTTTTTAGATGCATTTTTATTATGTCTATTTTATTGGATGCACTCTGACAGTTTAGGTGGGCGAAGTGTGTGCCCCTTCCCAGTTTGCATTTCAATCTCTTCTACCATATATATTTTACTTTAAATAATAGTTTTAGGATAGTGGTTGCTTGATTTCGCGAGTTTTTGATTTTGTTTTGATTTTATTTTGGCTTAGTGATTGATGGATTCGGGGTGTATGTGCTGGTGCATACAGCACACATGGCCCCTTTTGATAGATAGTCCTGCATACCTCCATTACTTTTACTTTTACCTGTGCGCATAGAGGAAGACATAAACATTGAAGTGTGTATTAGTTGTACCTGATTATACTTATGATTTAGGGTTTGGTTAGTGAAATTTATCAAAGTTTGTGATACTTATGTTTTGGAGCCCTGGTGCTCTTTCCAGTTCTCCGTGATGCTTTTTGACAGCCTGGCACTGACATATCTGGCATATTAGTGTATACCATCCGTCATGCCAATGCCATATCGTGCCGCTCTCTTTCCATGCCTTGTTTTGTGGGTTGACGGTTTGTTGTCTTTTAATCTAGTGTGGGTGGAAGTGGAGCAAGCTGTGCGTTGCTATGTTTTTTGCACCTCCTCCTTACCTGCTGGGAGAGCTCTTATGCTTTCTCCTGCTCTTCATTTTCAATTACTTCTTGTTTTCTTATGACATATTTGTTTTTGCCCGTTTATTTATTTGTTTATTTATTTGTATTTGCTTCCTTGCACAGGCTTTCCTTTATTTTTTGGAGGATGTTCCCCATTTTATTTTTGTATCCTTGTTTTACTGTTTCGCCTTCACTGGTGCTGTCCAGGTACTGACCTGAGCCCCAGTATGGGCATTTTGTGCATTCCCTGAATGCGTTTCCTGGAGCATTTATTAGTTTCTCCTTCAGGCTTTCGTTTTGTGTGAACTTTGCGCGGACGATGTCCTCCAGCACATTTTCATTGGTTTTGCACCACTCCTGTGTTCTCCATGTCTTCTTTGCTATTGCCTTTATCGTATTACACCAACACTACAGCTGGCCAGCATTGTAAACAAGCCTGGATACCCGGGCTTACATGCTATGGACAGTATAAATACAGCCTCAATAAAAAAAAATTTAAAAAATGGATTTTCAGTGTTGTCTATCATTCTCATTATGTCATTCTCATTATGTACCTAGACAAACAGTACCTATGCACAGTACATATACACACATTACCTAGACACAGTACCTAGACACCGTATATATATATATACACAGTACATAGACACACAGTACATATACACAGTACATATACACACAGTGCTTAGATACACAGTACCTAGATACACATTACATAGACACACACTACATAGACACATTATATATATACAGTGCCTAGACACAACGTACCTAGACACAGTACATATAAACACAGCACATATACACACGTTACATAGACACAGTACATAGACACACAGTATTCTAGACACGCAGTACATAGACACACCAGACAGGGTGGCCGAATGAGTAGAGCACCCGTCTCCTGTGTTAGGAGATCCGGGGATCCGAACCCATGAGTCTGTGGGTTCGAATCCTGGTTGTGTCAAACCAATGACTTAAAAATTGATACTTGACGCTTCCTTGGCCTGGCGCTCGGCGTTATTAGGATAGGGCAAGGACTGTTTGGCTCAGTGTCAGGATACTGTGACTGAGTGGGATATCAGGTCATGGTGGTGGCGGCCTGGTGTCCCAGTGGAGCAGCACTATAAAGTCGGCATGATTGCGCACTATCACAAGTCAGTACACGTCCTTATATGACCTTAGATGTTGCTGGGACGTAAACCAACAACAAACAAACAAACCTAGACACGCAATACCGTGACACACAGTACCGTGACACACAGTACCTATACACAAGTACCGTGACACAGTACCGTAACACAGTACATATACACAAGTACCGTAACACAGTACCGTGACATACAGTACCGTGGTACTCAATACCTATACACAAGTACCGTGACATACAGTACCGTGACATACAGTACCATGACATACAGTACTGTGACATACAGAACCATGTCATACAGTATCGTGACATACAGTACCGTGACATACAGTACTGTGACATACAGTGCCGTGACATACAGTGCCATGACATACAGTGCTGTGACATACATGTACCGTGACATACAGTAATGTGACATACAGTACCGTGACATACATTACTGTGACATACAGTACAGTGCCGTACAGTACCGTGACATACAGTACCATGACGCACAGTACCGTGACATACAGTATACAGTACCAGGACATACAGTACCAGGACATACAGTACCATGACACATACTACCTAGACACACAGTACCATGACACATACTACCTAGACACAAGTACCATAGCACAGTACCATAACACAGTACCGTGACACGCAGTACCTATGCACAAATACCGTAACACAGTACCGTATCACAGTACCGTGGCACACAATACCTATACACACTTACCGTGACATACAGTACCGTGACATACAGTACCGTGACATACAGTACCGTGACATACAGTACCGTGACATACAGTACGTGACATGCAATACCGTGACATACAGTACCATGACATACAGTACCGTGACACACAGTACCGTGACATACAGTGCCATGACACACATTACCCACACAATGGTTTAGTTCACGGCCGTATAGCCTCGTGTGTGTTCTACTATTCCAAATGGACTTTGTTTATGTTTAGTTTAATTTGTTCATTAAACCTTGATACGTTATTATTATTATTATTATTATTATTATTATTATTATCCTCTTCTTTGATGCAGGCTTGTGGGAGCCTATACACAGCTGATATGTTTTCTTGTTTTCAGTATGGGTGGACTAATTCTAGATTTTGCCGTTGGAAGCTATCACGGCATTGCAGTCTTTCAACCAGTTATTAATGGTAAGAACTTAAGGAAGCTATGTACACCTCTGTATCATAAATAGACCCCGCCAGTTAAGCTAGTGACATCTGTCGGCAGAATCTGGAACAACTCTAGTTGGGTACATTCCCTCACTGCCTATGATTTCACATGCTATATCTCCGTAAAGAATGCTTGGAAAAATAATAAAATGCTTGATTATATACGTGCCTGCATTATTTCTACCACACAACAATCTTCATGGGCTCCAATAGCTTAGCGGCTGGAGCGTGAACTTGTCGTCTTGAAGGCTATGGCTGAGGCTATGCAGACTACGGGCTGCCCACCTCAATATTAATTTGAGATAATTCAAATAAAGCATTAACAGTTAGAAAGTGAACCTAAATAAGCTTTAATAGTTAGGAAAGAATTAACCATATAGAGTAGTCAACTAACATAGGCTACTAACCAGACCAACTATCTATCTGCTACTGAAATGCAGGCAATCAAATATGTTATCAGCAGCTTCCAACACTACAACTGGCCAGCATTGACCATCTCATCTGACTGTCCTCTGCATAGTCTCGGCTCTAGGCTTCAATCACACACAAGTTATCCATCAACTATGCCAATGGTATATATATATATATATATACAGTAAAACATCTCTAACCGACCACCTCCCTAAATGGACCACTTAAAGTCGCTTCCAAAGTGGGTCGATTTAGCGAGGTCTTACTGTATATATATTATACAAGGATAAACAGTGACCCACTCTATCTCCCTGACACATATAGCACCAACAGCGCCTATTCTATCTGTACTGTCGAGGATGATATTGCCAATTTGATTCAGTGCTTCAACAAGCAGTAGTTGGAAAAGCTGTGACAATGTTACATCTGAATACCACCTAGTTAGCATTGCCCTGCTCTAGCTGCTTGAGCGGCCTGAGAATGTTGGCTCGGCGTGAGAGTGTTGTTGATGCACACTTATCTCTGAGTTGCAGGTGTCGGGGGTAACCTGGTGGCCGTGCAGGCCAGTCGACTGTCCACGGCGCTGCACAGGACGGCGGTCCCTGGCCGCCTGCCCGCCGGGGCCCTCACCGGCTGCCCCAACATATTCTCTACCTTCTTCGGATCAGGTGAGTTCTGGCAAGGACCAGCGGTGAGTGGTCGCAAAGTGCTTTCTGCTGGTTGTTTGGTTGTCTTTTTTTTTTTTTTATGATGGTAAATTTATGCTGCCCGTAACGGTTACGGCTAATGACTTGCTTTCGCCGCTAGACTGTAAGTCTCATGGTTCCCCTTGTTTTGTTACTTTCCGTTGTTGTGTAGCTATCTACTTATGCATTTGGTGGGGCGAGGGGTGGAATGGCTTACTTATCAGACGAAGTCAACTGTGTAGATACTCTCTGGTCTGGGTATAAAGCAGCGATAAGACATGCTGACATCAGTCAACTGTGTAGATACTCTCTGTGGTCTGGGTATAAAGCAGTGATAAGACATGCTGACATCAGTCAACTGTGTAGATACTCTCTGTGGTCTGGGTACAAAGTAGCGATAAGATGTGCTGACATCAGTCAACTGTGTAGATACTCTCTGTGGTCTGGGTATAAAGCAGCGATAACACCTGCTGACATCAGTCAATGTGTAGATACACTCTGTGGTCTGGGTATAAAGCAGCGATAACACCTGCTGACATGAGTCAACTGTGTAGATACTCTCTGTGGTCTGGGTATAAAGCAGCGATAACACCTGCTGACATCAGTCAACTGTGTAGATACTCTCTGTGGTCTGGGTATAAAGCAGCGATAAGACATGCTGACATCAGTCAACTGTGTAGATACTCTCTGTGGTCTGGGTATAAAGCAGCGATAAGACCTGCTGACATCAGTCAACTGTGTAGATACTCTCTGTGGTCTGGGTATAAAGCAGCGATAAGACCTGCTGACATCAGTCAACTGTGTAGATACTCTCTGTGGTCTGGGTATAAAGCAGCGATAAGACCTGCTGACATCAGTCAACTGTGTAGATACTCTCTGTGGTCTGGGTATAAAGCAGCGATAAGACCTGCTGACATCAGTCAACTGTGTAGATACTCTCTGTGGTCTGGGTATAAAGCAGCGATAACACCTGCTGACATCAGTCAATGTGTAGATACTCTCTGTGGTCTGGATACAAAGTAGCGATAAGACGTGCTGACATCAGTCAACTGTGTAGATACTCTCTGTGGTCTGGGTACAAAGCAGCGATAAGACCTGCTGACATCAGTCAACTGTGTAGATACTCTCTGTGGTCTGGGTATAAAGCAGCGATAACACATGCTGACATCAGTCAACTGTGTAGATACTCTCTGTGGTCTGGGTATAAAGCAACGATAAGACATGCTGACATTAGTCAACTGTGTAGATACTCTCTGTGGTCTGGGTATAAAGCAGCGATAAGACCTGCTGACATCAGTCAATTGTGTAGATACGCTCTGTGGTCTGGGTACAAAGTAGCGATAAGATGTGCTGACATCAGTTAACTGTGTAGATACTCTCTGTGGTCTGGGTATAAGCAGCGATAAGACGTGCTGACATCAGTCAACTGTGTAGTTGCCCTCTACGGTCTGGGTATAAGCTCAGGCAGTAGCGTGACCACTTGTGAAGATGTCGGTCATCCTATCGATCCTGCTCAGTGGAAATTTTGCAGTTTGGGCTATTTTTCGTTCCAACCAGTGGTCCACAACTGGTTCATCAAAGGCTGTCGTGTGCACTGTGCTGTGCTGTCTGTGGGGAAAGTGCATATAAAAGACTGCTTATCGGAAAGACTAGCCTATGTGGCAGCAGCAGGTTTCCTCCTAAGAAATATGTCAGATAAAAATCAATGATCTCTAGAGGCGTCGTTAAATAAAGCAAGCTTTACTTTTTGCTTCAGGTTTAAACGCGAGGACATCACGTGTGTTGATGCTGCTGGTTGTACCGGGCCACCTTATCTTCATATACACGATACACTACTTGCATGCAGGCCACACGTCCATCACGCTAACCTTTGCAGCAGTTTACCTATTCGCTGCTTCCCTGCAGGTACTTACAACATAATTACTAAAGGGATTCTTTATATAGTAACTTCTGGTTTAAATCAATCATAATGTGTTAAATATGGTGAGCTGTGTATGTTCTCGAAGCATTGTCTAAGCACTCATTCTCTCAATCTATTGAGGCATTGTCTAAGCACCCATTCCCTCAGTCTATTGAAGCATTGAGTAAGCAATTATTCCCTCAGTCTATTGAGGCATTGTCTAAACACTCATTGATTGGTATATTGAAGCACTGTCTAAAAACACGTTGCCTCAGTATATTGATGCATTGTCTAAGCACTCATTTCTTCAGTCTACTGAAGCATTGTCTATGCACTCATTCCCTCAGTGTATTGAAGCATTGTCTAATCACTCATTCCTTCAGTATATTGAAGCATTGTCTAAGCACTCATTCCCTCAGTCTATTGAAGCATTGTCTAAGCACTCATTCCCTCAGTCTATTGAATCATTGTCTAAGCATCCATTCCCTCAGTCTATTGAAGCATTGTCTAAGCACACATTGCCTCAGTATATTGAGGCATTGTCTAAGCACTCATTCCCTCGGTCTATTGAAGCATTGTCTAAGCACCCATTGCCTCAGTATATTGAAGCATTGTCTAATCACTCATTCCCTCAGTATATTAAAGCATTGTCTAAGCACGCATTCCCTCAGTCTATGAAGCATTGTCTAAGCACACATTGCCTCAGTATATTGATGCACTGTCTAAGCACGCATTCCATCAGTCTATTGAAGCACTGTCTAACCGTTCATTCCCTGCCTATCGAAGCATTGTCTAAGCATTCATTCCCTGCCGATCAAAGCATTGTCTATGCATTCATTCCCTGCCTATCACAGCATTGTCTAAGCACTCATTCCCTGCCTATTAAAGCATTGTCTAAGCACTCATTCCCTGCCCATTGAATCATTGTGTAAGCACTCATTCCCTGCCCATTGAACCATTGTCTAAGCAGTCATTCCCTGCCCATTGAAGCATTGTCTAAGCACTCATCCCCTGCTTATTTAAGCATTGTCTAATCATTCATCCCTGCTTATTGAAGCATTGTCTAAGCACTCATTTCCTGCATATCGAAGCAGTCTAATCACTCATTCCATTCCTATTGAACCATTGTCTAAGCACTCATTCCCTTCCTATTGAAGCATTGTCTAAACACTCTTTCCCTGCCTATGGAAGCATTGTCTAATCACTTATTCCCTTGAAGCATTGCCTAAGCACTCATTCCCTGTCCATTGAAGCATTGTCTAAGCACTCATTCCCTGTCCATTGAGGCATTGTCTAATCACTCATTCCCTGCCTATCGAAGGAGTTTAAGCACTCATTCTATTCCTAATGAACCATTGTTTCCGCACTCATTCCCTTCCTATTGAAGCATTGTCTAATCACTCATTCCCTGTTCATTGAAGCATTGTCTAAGCACTCAATCCCTGCCCATTGAAGCATTGTCTAAGCACTCATTCCCTGCCTATCGAAGCATTGTCTAATCACTTATTCCATTCCTAATGAACCATTGTTTACGCACTCATTCCCTTCCTATTGAAGCATTGTCTAAGCACTCATTCCCTGTTCATTGAAGCATTGTCTAAGCACTCAATCCCTGCCCATTGAAGCATTGTCTAAGCACTCATTCCCTGCCCATTGAAGCATTGTCTAAGCACTCATTCTCTGCCTATCGAAGCATTATCTAAGCATTCATTCCTGTCTATTGAAGCATTGTCTAAGCACTCATTCCCTGCCCATTGAAGCATTGTCTAGGCACTCATTCCCTGCCCATTGAATCATTGTCTAAGCACTCATTCCCGGCCAATCGAAGCATTGTCTAAGCACTCATTCCCTGCCCATTGAATCATTGTCTAAGCCCTCATTCCCTGCCTATTGAAGAATTGTCTAAGCACTCATTCCCTGTCCATTGAAGCATTGTCTAAGCACTCATTCCCTGTCCATTGAAACATTGTCTAATCACTCATTCCCTGCCCATTGAAGCATTGTCTAAGCACTCATTCCGTGTCCATTGAAGCATTGTCTAAGCACTCATTCCCTGTCCATTGAAGCATTGTCTAAGCACTCATTCTCCCAGTCCATTACATTCCAGTGGGCCTCATAAAGCTAATAATAACAACCAACGTAACTACACTTTTTTTTATTATTATTGATTATTGAGGCTGTATTTATACTGTCCATAGCATATAAGCCTGGGTATTCAGGCTTGTTTTCAATGCTGGCCAGTTGTAGTGTCGGTATTATCTTACCACACAGTGGCTGCTGATGAGTTATTTGATTGCCTGCATTTCAGTATCTGATAGATAGTTGGTTGGTTCGGTTAGTAGCCTATGTTAGTTATTTTGGATTTTCTTGGCATATATGTGTTTTTACTTTTTTATTCTCTTACTACTAGACTAGCCTACTCCTATTTACATATCATAGGCTTGTACGTAGCTGTTTGGTGTGCTACCTGGCTACTTTTGGCATGGTTACCTTCCATTGGGCGTCCCGCATATTGCAACAACACATTCATTGCCTTGAATGAAACGGGGCTTCAGCAGTCACAGATACTATTAAATTAACTTGGTATGACCTTCTATGCAGCAGCAAGTGGTTAATATAATAAATGCACCAGTATCTAAGTTGGGTATGTAGGATCAGGTCTAGATAAGTGTTCTTGTTTAGACAATTTGATGCTTTCGTTGTTCCATGCAGCTTCAAGAGAACGTTTTGTCTGCTTGTATATTACTATTATTAGCTGATTAAACGGAAAATTTCAATCGCAAACAATTAGTTTTCCTCATTCCACTGCTCCTTTCCACATCCTAGTAATGCGGCATGCCAGGCTAGGTAGCGACAAGATAAATTGTTATGTCATGGGTTTGACTCGGCATGGGCCCGAACTAAGGTTTTCGAATGCCATGACCTACCAGAAGGGAATGTAGACACTCGACTCATTCGGCCATCCCGTCTGTATTATGAACTAACTACGGTGTTACTGCATGTAGTGTAATATTATTTCATTATGACATATAGCTTCAGTATCCAATTACCGCACACCCAGGTTCCCCTGGCTGAATCACTGCCTGGCACACACCCTAAACCCCCCCCCCCCCCCCCGCCCCTCACCCTGCAATGGTTCGGGCAGTACCTGCCTCCGGTCGCGTGCTGCCTTGTGTGCTGCTCCTGCCTTTGTGCTGATGCCTGGTATGCTGCTGATGTTGCCTCGTATGCTGCTGATGCTGCCTCGTATGCTGCTGCTGCCTCGTATGCTGCTGATGCTGCTGCTGCTGCCTCGTATGCTGCTGATGCTGCCTCGTATGCTGCTGCTGCCTCGTTTGCTGCTGTTGCTGCCTCGTGTGCTACTCATGCTACTCATGCTGCTTTTTGGGTGCTGCTCATGATATCTTGTGTGCTGCTCATGATATCTTGTGTGCTGCTCATGCTGCCTTGTGTACTACTGATGCTGCTCATGTTGCCTTGTGTGCTGCCCATGCTGTCTTGTGTTCTGCTCATGATGTCTTGTGTGCTGCTCATGCTGTCTCGTGTGCTGCTCATGCTGCCTTTGTGATGATGCTGCCTTGTGTGCTGCTCGTGCTGTCTCGTCTTCTGCTCATGCTGCCTTGTGTGCTACTGATGCTGCTCATGCTGTCTTGTGTGCTGCTCATGCTGTCTCGTGTGCTGCTCATGCTGCCTTTTGTGATACCGATGCTATCTCGTGTGCTGCTCATGCTCATTGTGTGCTGCAGGTGGTGCTGCTGCTCTACTTGGCCGACTGGCTTGTACACTGGCTGTGGAAGAGCGGTAACGACCCCGACAACTTCTCCATCCCGTACTTGACGGCCCTGGGCGATCTGCTCGGCACCGGCTTCCTGGCCGCAGCTTTCCAGTTCCTGTACGTCATCGGCGACCGCGACATGGACGTGGGCGACTAGATCTGACCCACTTGTACCGGGCTCTGTGATTGGCTGCGTTTGGTGGCGGCACCAGTTTCATCACCTTCCAAGCTTGTACCGGGCTCTGTGATTGGCTGCGTGTGGTGGCGCCACCAGTTTCATCACCTTCCAAGCTTGTACCAGGCTCTGTGATTGGCTGCGTGTGGTGGCGCCACCAGTTTCATCACCTTCCAGCTTGTACCGGGCTCTGTGATTGGCTGCGTGTGGTGGCGGCACCAGTTTCGTCACCTTCCAAGCTTGTACCGGGCTCTGTGATTGGCTGCGTGTGGTGGCGGCACCAGTTTCGTCACCTTCCAAGCTTGTACCGGGCTCTGTGATTGGCTGCGTGTGTTGGCAGCACCAGTTTCGTCACCTTCCAAGCTTGTACCGGGCTCTGTGATTGGCTGCGTGTGTTGGTGGCACCAGTTTCATCACCTTCCAGGCTTGTACCGGGCTTTGTGATTGTCTGCGTGTGGTGGCGCCACCAGTTTCATCACCTTCCAAGCTTGCACCGGGCTCTGTGATTGGCTGCGTGTGGTGGCACCACCAGTTTCATCACCTTCCAAGCTTGTACCGGGCTCTGTGATTGGCTGCGTGTGCTGGCGGCACCAGTTTCGTCACCTTCCAAGCTTGTACCAGGCTCTGTGATTTGCTGTGTTAGGTGGCAGTCCTCTGTCCGTGACCTCACCACTCACCAGTCATACAGCAGCCTTAACTCTCCCCTTCTATATTTATGCTTATCGAAAGACATTAAATTGTGGTCTTAAAAAACTTTATTTTCATGAATGTTTACATTCGTGAATCCTTTGTGACCAAATATGAAAGCAATTGAATACACTCATACAAGTTACAAGTAGATACGAATCTATCGACATTTAAAAGGTATTCAAATCGTAAAAGACTAATTAAAATTATTATTTGGAGATAAATTACAACATATGAACAAGTCATTTATTTTTATATTTATTTTTTCTTTTACACATAAAATACACTGGCAATGCTATTTTAATACAGTAATCTGATGTGTCCAACGCCATATAATGCATGTTTTTGTCGGGTGCTTCCATTACCGTGTACAATTGAGACGTGATTGCGCATGTCAGTTAACGGGGGTTCTAATGGATAGTGCATATTTATATCACCCTTGGGTGTCTTTTGTATTACTTGGTGGTTGGTGTTTGAACTACAGTAAAGCCTCTCTATACCGACCCTTCCACAGATCGACCACTCCCCTAGATCGATCACTTCATTTGGGTCCCAAAAATACCATTGTAAGGATATTCTAACTCTAAACCGACCACCTCCCTAAATGGACCACTTAAAGTCGGTCCCATAGTGGGTCGATTTAGAGAGGTTGTACTGTAGCTTCTCCGCTGTATGGGTGTTAAGCATTTCGGTGTCAACTCCCTGTTTGAGTGGATGAGTGGATGAGTGGGTCTTCACTCACCAAGCTGCACAGCTGTGTCCGTCAGGGGCGGGGGGTCATGTCACACCGGGGTACTTTTGTTTTATTTTATTGTTATGTATGTTCATAAACAAAGATAGTACACACAGCAAGTCGACAAGACTGAGTTAGTTTAATGGAATTGTAAATGTTATCTTTGGCATATTTCATTATCGTAATTCAAACAAATGCATTTCAAAGAAATTAAACGAGTTTTGTCACTTGGAAAAGCTGAACAAGGTTCAGAAAGAACTACGGTATTCAGTCAAATTTTATTTTTACCTTTCCAGTTGCAATAGACCTTGTACATTAAATGTTAGTTTGTAAATGCTCTGCACGGCCTGGTTTGTACAGCGGTGAAGGTGACGTCAGGTTACACGTGTTTTTCTCAACACTCAACTACAATCTCACTGTTCAAGACAAATATCACGTTTACACTGCCACGCAACAACGTGCCTACTTGTACACTGCTGTACCGACTGTACTCTGCCACACCACAGTATGCCTGTTTGCACACAACTTGATGTGCCTGTTTGCACACAAATTCATGTTCCTGTTTGCACACAACTTGATGTGCCTACTTGCACACAAATTCATGTGCCTACTTGCACACAAATTCATGTGCCTACTTGCACACAAATTCATGTGCCTACTTGCACACAACTTGATGTACCTACTTGCACACAACATGACGTGCCTATTTGCACACTTGATGTGCCTGTTTGCACACGACATGACAGGCCTGTTTGCCATGTCGGTCTGCACGCTGCAGTAAGCATACCTCTCTAACTGCACCCCGCCTGGCACGGTCCCACTTTACCGTCCCACAGCTGCGTACCATTCCAACTGTCAGGTCCCAAGGTGCATGGCACTAATCAAGGTGCAGTCTGGCGTATTGAGGTCGTGACATACTGAGTCAGTACCCTCTGGCTGTCAGGTCCCAAGGTGCATGGCACTAATCAAGGTGCAGTCTGGCGTATTGAGGTCGTGACATACTGAGTCAGTACCCTCTGGCTGTCAGGTCCCAAGGTGCATGGCACTAATCAAGGTGCAGTCTGGCGTATTGAGGTCGTGACATACTGAGTCAGTACCCTCTGGCTGTCAGGTCCCAAGGTGCATGGCACTAATCAAGGTGCAGTCTGGCGTATTGAGGTCGTGACATACTGAGTCAGTACCCTCTGGCTGTCAGGTCCCAAGGTGCACAGCGCTAATCAAGGTGCAGTCTGGCGTATTGAGGTCGTGACATACTGAGTCAGTACCCTCTGGCTGTCAGGTCCCAAGGTGCACAGCGCTAATCAAGGTGCAGTCTGGCGTGTCGAGGTTGTGACATACTGAGTTGGCACCCTCTGGCTGTCAGGTCCCAAGGTGCACAGCGCTAATCAAGGTGCAGTCTGGCGTGTCGAGGTTGTTACATACTGAGTTGGCACCCTCTGGCTGTCAGGTCCCAAGGTGCACAGCGCTAATCAAGGTGCAGTCTGGTGTATTGAGGTTTTGACTTACTGAGTCAGTACCCTCTGGTTGTCAGGTCCCAAGGTGCACAGTGCTAATCAAGGTGCAGTCTGGCGTGTCGAGGTTGTGACATACTGAGTTGGCACCCTCTGGCTGTCAAGTCCCAAGGTGCATGGCACTAATCAAAGTACAGTCAGGTGTATCAACGTTATAGCTAACTGTATAGACCTATTTCATATGACATCAGTATAAGTATTTAGGTCAGTGCGCGCGCCTTTTGACTGCAGGACGACATACGGTCACACTGCAAACTCAATGGCTATGAGCAATCTTCATAGAGAAAAAGTGAAATATCTCTTTAAAAAACCACACCACCTAGAAACAAAATGCTTGGAACACATATAGAAAACATATTTAACGAACAGAATATATCAAATTTATAAGGTTAGGATTCTGCATTTCTATTAATTTTGAATAAAATATACGTTTTGCACTGCACGTACCAGCAAACTCAATGCATTGTCAATGGCCGTGAGCAATCTTCATTCAGGAAAAGTGAAATATCTAAAACCACACCACCTAGAAACAAACCGATTGGAACACATATAGAAAACATATTCAACGAATAGATTATATTAAATTTATATGGTTAGGATTCTGCATTTCTATTAATTTTGAATAAAATAGACGTTTTGCACTGTGCGTACCAGCAAACTCAATGCATTGTCAATGGCCGTAAGCAATCTTCATTCAGAAAAAGTGAAATATCTAAAACCACACCACCTAGAAACAAACCGATTGGAATACATATAGAAAACATATTCAATGAATAGATTATATTAAATTTATATGGTTAGGATTCTGCATTTCTATTAAAATAGACGTTTTGCACTGCACGTACCGGCAAACTCAATGCATTATCAATGGCCGTGAGCAATCTTGAATTATCTTCACACAGAAAAAGTGAAATATCTCTAAAACACACAACCTAGAAGCAAACCGCTTGGTACACATATAGAAAACATATTTAACAAACAGATTATATTAAATTTATACGGTTAGGATTCTGCATTTCTATTAATTTTGAATAAAATAGATGTTTTGCACTGCGCGTACCGGCCAACTCAATGCACTGTCAATGGCCGTGAGTAATCTGCATACAGAAAAAGTGAAATATCTCTAAAACCGAACCACCTAGAAACAAACCGATTGGAACACACATAGTAAACATATTCAGTGAACAGATTATATTAAATTTATATGGTTAGGATTCTGCATTTCTAATAATTTTGAATAACATAAAAGTTTTGCACTTCACAAACCGGCAAACTCAATGGCAGTGTGCCTTCGTTCTGCATGTGTAAACACAATGTTTATAAACATTGAAAGGGGTCTATAAGCGATGCAGGGGGAGCGGGGGGGTGATCAATTTAACAAACACAAAGGCGAAAGGCTAATTTTAACTTAAGTTTCCAATGTTGTTGAAATAAAAGCTGAGTTGTTTGCTGGGTGATGGATGGTACCGAATGATTATGTGTACTTCTCTAAACCCGTTCAATTGTTATGCAGACTGGAAATAAAGCACTGTTCTTACACCTGCCTCACTAGTCCTGCTTCCTGCACTCTGCCCGTAGAAGCCGCTGCCTTGGGCGGCTGTCTTCAGCTCCACCAGGCCTCCTCACGGAGCACCACTAACTCCATCACTAACCACGTGTACCCAGCTGTCCTCAGCTCCACCAGGCCTGCTCACAGAGCACCACTAACTCCGTCACTAACCACGTGTACCCAGCTGTCCTCAGCTCCACCAGGCCTCCTCACAGAGCACCACTAACTCCGTCACTAACTCCATCAATAACCACGTGTACCCAGCTGTCCTCAGCTCCACCAGGCCTCCTCACGGAGCACCACTAACTCCGTCACTAACCATGTGTAGCCAGCTGTCCTCAGCTCCACCAGGCCTCCTCACGGAGCACCACTAACTCCATCACTAACCACGTGTACCCAGCTGTCCTCAGCTCCACCAAGCCTCCTCACGGAGCATCACTAACCACGTGTACCCAGCTGTCCTCAGCTCCACCAGGCCTCCTCATGGAGCAATACTAACTCCATCACTAACCACGTGTACCCAGCACGCCGCCTGTAGAAATGTGTCTTCTCTTACTATGTGAATATAAAGTCGCCATGAGTGCGCACTGGCACAAGTCGCTACCCGTCCTGATATGACCTTACATGTTGCTAAGACGTAACACAACAACAAACAAACACTATGCGAATATCTAAACAAGCTTGACTACCGAATTGTGACAGCAAATTTGTGATCAGGATAAGATTCCTTTTTATTTTGTAAATATGACATAATCTGAGAATAGCTCATTAATTCAGTAAGTGTGAGCTAGTGGACCATCGGTTAACACTTTGATGCCGTCAGTTTGCCAAGTGTCATTGGGTGTGAGGGCAGGCGTTAGACCATTAGCATTTGTACCATCTTTGATCCCATGACTGAGGTAAGTAATCATTAGTCAACCTCTGTAACATCTTTGATCCCATGAGTGAGGTAAGTAGTCCTTGGTCAACCCCTGTACCATCTTTGATCCCATGAGTGAGGTAGGGAGGCATTAGTCAACCACTGTACCATCTTTGATCCCATGAGTGAGGTAGGTAATCATTAGTCAACCGCTGTAACATCTTTGATCCTATGACTGAGGTAAGTAATCATTAGTCAACCCCTGTACCATCTTTGATCCCATGAGTGAGGTAGGGAGGCATTAGTCAACCCCTGTACCATCTTTGATCCCATGAGTGAGGTAGGGAGGCATTAGTCAACCCCTGTACCATCTTTGATCCCATGAGTGAGGTAGGTAATCATTAGTCAACCCCTGTACCATCTTTGATCCCATGAGTGAGGTAAGTAATCATTAGTCAACCCCTGTACCATCTTTGATCCCATGACTGAGGTAGGGAGGCATTAGTCAACCCCTGTACCATCTTTGATCCCATGAGTGAGGTAAGTAATCATTAGTCAACCTCTGTAACATCTTTGATCCTATGAGTGAGGTAAGTAATCATTAGTCAACCCCTGTACCATCTTTGATCCCATGAGTGAGGTAGGGAGGCATTAGTTAACCAATTTCTTTTGGAAACTCTGTTTATTCTGCTGAATATGTGGCGGAGTGGTTAGAGTGTCAGACTTTTTTTTCTATGTCAGACTCCTAATCTGAAGGTCAGTGGTTCGATTTCCCGTGCCCCCACATCTACCAATTTGGATTTCCACTGCTGTGTATAATGCTGCGTTCATAGGTCCTCGTGAATATGGTGAACTTCCCACTTACTGCCGGTGAACATGACCATGTAAACTGAGAGCGTTCATTTGGCAATTCGCGGTAAACATGTTTCATGCTGGGCGAAAATTGAGGCAAACTACAATAATGCGTAAATAACACATAAATAAGACATAAACTGCACGTTTTTGGTAGATAGTATCTACCACCATAATGTATGATTTGTTTTAAGATGACATATCATAAACAATGGTTTCATTACAAAGATATTTTTGTCAATTTATTATGGAGCATGCAACTTTTCTGTATTCGCCGCCATTTCTTCACAAGTGGTGAGGACCGAGCCGCTTAAAATATCTCCAGTTCACAGGTGGTGTTCACCAGTTGTGAAGTCACTTGAACGCAATTCACGGTTGTGAAGTGGGAAACACCATATTCACCAGTTCATATGAACGCAGCATAACTTACAGTGTCTTCAAAGGCCAGTTGCTCTCATACCATGTCTATGTGGTGTGGGAGATTAAAAATCCCCTGGGTTGGTAAATGTGTAGACTCGGGCTTTTTATCAACAAACTGTGTAATGGTGAAAAGAAGTCTATTCAGACTTATCCATGATAGGCACTATAAATCTTCAAGAAAAACTAAAAAAGTCTTTTGTCAGTGCCGAACTACTGGTCTTCCAGCTATTTTTCAATTCAGGCTTATTTACACAAATAACGTATGCAATAACTGTTGAATACACAATTTGCAGCATGTAACACAATGAAATTCTGTAACCCAAAAGTTACATAGCAATATGGTAACAGTACTCTCATATAATGAGATAAATGAGAATTTACATGGCATTTAGAATTTAAGCAGAACTATTCTGTATTCATTTGGTAAAGTTGTAAGTTCTAATGCAGGGTCTGTTCAGCTGGAGCTAGGCAAGCGGTATATAAATGTCAGTTTGTTAGAAATAGTCTAGTTTAGTTATGTGAATTTATTAGCTCAAATCCAAACAAACAAACTCAACCACCTATTACGTACAAGCCTATGGACATGTAAATAAAATAAAATAGGGTAGTATAGAATTAAGTAGAAAAAAAGTGGAAAACTCTTCCCAAGAAAACCCCAAAACACTAACATAGAACCTTAAGAAAACAACTAACATAGTAATAAGAATTTTTTTTTAATTTTTTTATTTTTATTGAGGCTGTAGTTATACTGTCCATAGCATATAAGCCTGGGTATTCAGGCTTGTTTTCAATGCTGGCCAGCTGTAGTGTTGGTGTTGTCTTATCGCACAGTAGCTGCTGATAAGGTGTTTGATTGCCTGTATTTCAGTAGCAGATAGATAGTTGGTTGGTCTGGTTAGTACTATGTTAATTTTTTTGGATTTTCTTGGCATATATGTGCTTTATTTTTTCTACTCTTATTTCTAGACTAGCCTACTCCTATTTACATATCATAGGCTTGTACGTAGCTGTGTGGTGTGCTATCTGGCTGCTTTTGGTATGGTTACCTTCCATTGGGCGTCTCGCTGGTGGGCCGTGACATATCACCTGCCCCTATAACAAAAATACCATGCCAATAGGGCACAAAAAAGTAACATAGGCTACTAAATGTACCAACAGACTATCTGCTACTGAAATGCAGACAATCAAATAACTTATCAGCAGCTACTGTTTGGTAAGACAACACCGAAACTACAGCTGGCCAGCATTGAAAACAAGCCTGGGTACCCAGGCTTACATGCTATGGACAATAAATACAGCCTCAATAAAAAAAATAAAAAAAATAATGCTGTTATAGTGAGGGTTGTTAATGTTAGTAATACACTAGACCACTGAAGCAGTAGGACCAATCCCAGTGCATTTTTGGTGTTAATTTTACATTTGTATTTGGACTGTTTGCTATCAATAGGTGTGAGGCGGGGGCGAATTAGTTAATATTTGTGTTACATTTAAGTGAATCAGCTCGGCAGGAGAAAGACTTAGCTCTTGTAAGATTCTTACTAGAGCGGGTCATTAGTTACCGTGTATAGCCTCTTTTGTCCCATTACGCCGTGAGGGGTCACTAATTAATGGAGGCCCTTCTACCGTTACCTGGGTAACAGAAATGAAAATCTCAGTTACTACATGCACCAAGATGGAGAAGAAGTCCAGCTCCAAGTGACAGAACTAGAGAAAGATCTTGGCATATACATGGACATCGGACTCACCTTCTCATATCACAGTGAACAAAAGGTGACCAAAGCGAACAAGCTTCTAGGCATGATACGCCGCTCGTACACGTATCTAGACAATGACACGGTGAAGACACTGTACACGTCACTGATCCGGCCGCACCTTGAGTATGGCAACACGGCTTGGACACCGAAGTTCAAGAAGGACATGTCAATGATCGAGAGTGTACAGAGACGTGCTACAAAGTTATCACCAACCATAAGAGAACTACCATACGAAGAACGTCTCAGGATTCTCAACCTACCCAGCTTATACTACCGAAGGGCCAGGGGAGACATAATAGAAGCATTCAAGCACGTCACTGGAAGATATGCGGTTGATGCTAGATACCTGAAGCTGGCCAACTGTAAAACTAGAGGTCATCGATACAAGCTGAAGAAGGAAAGAGCAATAAAACCTGTCAGACAGCTATTCTTCAGTAACAGGATAGTAAATGCCTGGAACGCATTGCCTGAACATGTCATAGAAGCGCCTTCCGTCAACGCCTTCAAAGGCAGACTGGATAAGCATTGGAGGGGGCTGCAATATTGCACACATCCGGTACTCGATGCATTTAATCCTAGTAAATCAAATTTTGACATGCATCGACCTGATACAGGCTATAAGCCTAACAAAATCAGAAGCGGATGAGTATGAGTATGAGTTACTCCCATCCGTTTTGTGGCATCAGAAACATATGAAACGTGATATTTATTTTATGCTTTATTTTCGAGAAGTAACACAAAACAAGATGACGCACATTGATACAAATTAGTTGGCAAATATCAAATGACTTCAATTTTGTAGATCAATTTGTAATCAATTCAAACAATATGGTTTTCTATGTTTATCGTCCTGAAGTCTTTTCTTACAGGTTTGTGTGAAGACAAAGTATAGACAATTTAATTGTTTCAAAAACTAAAATAATTATTTTTCTAAAAGCGTGTGCTTATCATGTCATAAGACTTGAATCGTATTTAATTTTAATGACAGACTTCTGCTCCAGGATGTTCAGGTTATGAATGATTCGTGTCAACAGCCCCCTGCTGCCCCCTCCCCTCCACCTTCCTCACCTCCGTCCCACCACCTGTCTCCTTCCCCTCACTCTGCTACAGTCCTCCACACCGTCGTGCAGCCCTGCTGGTTCCTGCGGCCTGTGACCTGTGGCAGATAGCGGCCACCAATGCCATGTCACCTTCATGTCGGCCTGTGACATGTGGCAGATACCAGCTAGCAATGCCATGTCACCTTCATGTCGGCCTGGGACCTGTCGCAGATACCGGCCAGTAATGCCACGTCACCTTCATGTTGGCCTGTGACCTGTGGCAGATACCGGCTAGCAATGCCACATCACCTTCATGTCGTCATGTGACCTGTCGCAGATACCGGCTAGCAATGCCATGTCACCTTCTTGCCGGCCTGTGACCTGTTGCAGATCCCAGCTAGCAATGCCACACCACCTTCATGTCGGCCTGTGACCTGTGGCAGATACCGCCAGCAATACCATGTGACCTTCATGTCGGTCCATGGTGCGGCCCTGCTGGTTCCTGAGGCTCATGACCTGTGGCAGGTTGTGCCTTGGTATTCATCTGTACCTTGCCACCGTACTAGGGCCGCATTCAGGGTATGCTGCTGAGACAACACTGTGGTATTTTTTTTGGCAATTTGCATTCAGTACATCAGAGTTCACTCTGTCGCGTTTTCCGGGTAGGAGGCAAAAACACCTCCAAAATGGCCATCGGTTTCAGCCAATCAGAGCTGTTCTTTCAATTGCAAATGGTGGCCTCCATAGCATTGCACGCTATGGAGGCCACCATTTTCGAGGTACCCAACTGCTTAAACACCATTCAGAGTAGCACTACATTTGGAAGGCATCCGAGGTGAGCAGTTGAACGTCGTGTTTGGGTCGATCTGCAACTTAGTGCAAGGTGACATTTTCTTCAACCTCCGTGTCTGGAAGGGCCTAAGTCCTGGCAACATATTAGGTCATATCAGGTTGGTGTGTCCTGTGCAGGGAGCGCTGGTGTCGGCGTGTCCTGTGCAGGCAGTGCTGTTGTCGCCGTGTCCTGTGCAGGGAGCACTGGTGTCGCCGTGTCCTGTGCAGGCAGCGCTGGTGTCGCCGTGTCCTGTGCAGGGAGCGCTGGTGTCGGCCTGACCTGTGCAGGGAGCGCTGGTGTCGCCGTGTCCTGTGCAGGGAGCGCTGGTGTCGGCATGTCTTTGCAGCCAGCGCTGCTGTCGGCGTGTCCTGTACAGGGAGCGATGGTGTCGCCGTGTCCTGTGCAGGGAGCGCCATGGAGATGCAGCCCGTGGAGACCTCGGCCCCACCTCCTGTACAAGCCCCAACCTACAAGTGACCGTCGCTTCCCTTCGCTCTTCGCTGATGTTGAGTCCCTGAAGGCCCGTCGTACAAGTGACGCACCCGGATGTTGGCGAGCAGACGCGGGAACAAGCGACGGGAAGCTGCTAAATGATGGCGGCGCGTGGGAGACCACGCCGTACGTCCTTCATTGTGGAGTGTCCTCAGGCAATCACACAAAGTCAGGAAGGGGATTTAAAAAATGGCAGGCATGTAAGCAGGTATAAATGGACCGATCAGATTTGGCCTTTTGGGGATTCCTAATTTTGTTCACCCCCCCCCCCCCCGCTTGTAATGTAATTTGTGTCTTAAAGCAATTCATGATTTGTGTGCTCGCAAGTTGATGGTATTCACCCACATGGTGACCCACAACCCAATTTCATGACCATTTTATGCAATGGAGACAGATGTTGCCCCTGCGTTTGCCCCTGATCCTGGTGGGGTGGGGGGGGGGGGGTGGAAAGGGATAGCCAATGGTAGACAGGAAGTGTAGACACTTATTTGTCTCTCATTTTTGCTTGAGTGCAAGTAAATATGCAACACAAGGAATAATTAGTAGCATGTGGTGAATAAGGGGTCAAATTTCCCTGGATCATCAGCCCATGCTTTTTCTAATCTGTTCTTGAATGAATTTATTGACTCGGCATCAATAACATTTTGTGGGAGACTGTTCCATATATTTATGATCCTGTTTGAGAAACTGTGTTGCCTTAAAGGGACCAGCTATAGCTCGCTGGGACACTGCGCGTACTCCGACAAATGCTCTCCAAGCACAATCTTGTTTAGTTTTTATGTTTAAATGAACCAAGTATGTGTGGGGAGAGTATGGGACCAGGGCACTGCTAGTCTGAACTGCAATGGCAGTTTGTTGTCTTCAAAATGGCCGCCCCCATAGGCGGCGGCCATTTGCAATGCAAAAGCTGCGCTGTGATTGGCTGAAATTGTGCCGGCAACAGGCTCACACAGTAACAAGATTTGCTGGTTCCCAGTATGGGCTCAGCTTGTGCCCGGCAGTGTTAGGGACCGATTACGCCGAAATCGCCGAGTGTAAACAAAACAGTGGCTCGAGTGACCCGAGTTGAATAATCGATTACACCCGAATATACAAATCGCCGCCGGCGCATTCCCGAGTTCGTTTGTTTTCCACGCGGCGGATAGCTGGCGACTTTAACTTTGAAATGGCTCAGGGCTTTACTAGTTTGAGAGCATCTATTGGTTAAATCATTAATTAACATAGCATGGTCGATCTGAGAAAGTTCAGACTGGTTCTCACGTGGAGCCAAGTAACGTCTCAGGACTCAAAGATGACGGTAAATGTAGGCGTGTATGGTGTAAATGTAGGCAGTGGCGCCACCTGGAAGCAGACAGGCGCGGGATCAGAATTCACACTGTCGCCTGCAGTCTCTGGTGCTACTCTGCCATGATTCACATCTATGACATTCAGTGTTTGTGGGTGCCAGTGTAGCTCTGAGTGTTGTGCTCTGGTGCTACTCTGCCATGATTCACATCTACGACATTCAGTGTTTGTGGGTGCCAGTGTAGCTCTGAGTGTTGCGCTCTGGTGCTACTCTGCCATGATTCACATCTACGACATTCAGTGTTTGTGGGTGCCAGTGTAGCTCTGAGTGTTGCGCTCTGGTGCTACTCTGCCTAGATTCACATCTACGACATTCAGTGTTTGTGGGTGCCAGTGTAGCTCTGAGTGTTGCGCTCTGGTGCTACTCTGCCATGATTCACATCTATGACATTCAGTATTTGTGGGTGCCAGTGTAGCTCTGAGTGTTGCGCTCTGGTGCTACTCTGCCATGATTCACATCTACGACATTCAGTGTTTGTGGGTGCCAGTGTAGCTCTGAGTGTTGTGCTCTGGTGCTACTCTGCCATGATTCACATTTACGACATTCAGCGTTTGTGGGTGCCAGTGTAGCTCTGAGTGTTGCGCTCTGGTTCTATGCTACTGACTGAAAAAGAGTATGCACAACCTAAGCCGTGTTCACACCAGCGCGTTAAGTCGCCTCAACTAGTTCGCCTCCTATAGTTCGGCTCACATTCGCCATGTGGATGCGACCCTAAGGCGGATTAGGGCTGATTCGCCTCAACTAGTTCGCCTCATGTAAACCGCGTCGCGAGGTAGCTTATATGAACTGAACTATCTTAATTCGCCCCAACTTCCTATCGGTTTACTTGAAGCGGCTTAAGCACGTCACAGTCGAGACCTGAGTTTGTTGACTTTCCGGTAAATTTGCTCTATGAACCTGCTAGAGGTGCACAGATATTTTTTTCATCATTTATCGAGTGTCAGCGTTAATGAACACATAATAAAGTACCTCTTCTCAAGCTGTCGGTTTGTTATTTTATTCATCACGGCTACCTCGACATTTAAGGCGTATTCTGCTCTGGTGAATGACTGCAGGACGGTACGGGTACTTGGCACAACTCTGTTCCTTAGCAGATAAGGACATCTTCTCATGCTGATCTCAAAGGGAACACGACCACCACTTTACTTATTCACAATTACCATGATCAAATATGACTGACTATTCATCGAATGGATACTTTGAAGCAGGTTTTTTTTTTGTAGGCGTTACTTGGGGTTCGGATGTCTGGTGTTGGCCAGATGTTGAAAAATGCTCAGAAACATTTACATCACAATTCAGCAGGGGCAGCATCAGTCTATCCATGTTCTTGAATTACTGCGAATAGTAGGCTGCACAACCTAACCACGTGTAAAGTAATTGTTTCTTACAAGTTAAGCTACCTAGCTTTGAGTCCAGTGCAAGGGTAGAGTTATTTTTGGAGAATTTAGCTAGCCATGACGTAGTCTGGAATTAATTATAATAGCGTAGGTTGGAACTACTGAAATGCTTGGTGTCTGTCAAGTGCTACCCGCTCTGCCATCTGCTGAATGATTTTAACACTATATTATGGCGCCACCTAACGATACCCACACGAAGCAGAAAGTGCTCGGGTACAACACTTCTGCCAAAAGCCCCAGTCAAACCTCACCGGATTGAGGTACTGGATAGAAAACGGACACTGTCTGGTGATATACGGTTTATATACGGTTAGCGTCCGGTGTGTATGGTAGCAAGTTTTGAACATGCACAAAACTTGTACCGGACACCGCCGGACTGAGGTGTATGGTTGGTGTCCGTTTAGTCCATTTTGTCCAGTTCATATCCATTACACATCCGTTACGTCACCGGTTTGCTTCCTGCAGAGTCCATTGACGGTCTTGGGGGAATTTGGTCTGGGGGCGGCACACACCACACACATCACTTCGTAATATGTTCGGTTTGACATTCGGTTGGCGTCCAGTGGCTATTCGTTAATGTACGTTCCTTGTCCGTTTAGTGTTCGTTTCGTCCGGTCGCTTTTGCAACATTTCGACACATTTCGGTATATTTTGATACCAAACACTACTGGACTAGAAAATTCTTTGTCCGGTACTCAGTCCGGTAAGGTCTGACTGGGCCTTAAAGTGCTAATGCATCCTTATGAACAGTGACAGTTTTAACTTGGATGTACTGATAATCCTTGAGGCTTTGCTTTGCGGGCGTGGAACCCGAGTGGCGGTGTTGCGGTTTCCCAGGGACACCAGTTTGTGAGGGACACATCGCTTCTGCACATGCGTCAAAATCGAACAACATCGTCACTAACCTTATAAATTTAATATAATGTTTTTCGTAAACATGTTTTCTATATTTGTACCAAACGATTTGTTTCTAGATGGTGTAATTTGAGAGATATTTGACTTCTTCTGTATTATCTGTATGAACATTGCTCACGACCATTGACAATGCCTTGAGTTTGACGGTACGCGCAGTGCAAAACGTTAGTTTGATTCAAAATTAATAGAAATCAAGAACCTAACCTTATAAATTTAATATAGTCTTTATGGTAAAGATGTTTTCTATATGTGTACGAAGCGATTTGTTTCTAGATGGTGTAATTTGAGAGATATTTGACTTCTTCTGTATGAAGATTTGCTCACGGCCGTTAACAATGCATTTGAATGGAAGTGCCCCTGGCAAACTGGTGTCCCTCGGAATCCGCATCACCGGCAGCCGTGAGCTTGCTAGGGAGGTCTGGGGGCATGCTCCCACATAATTTCTTTTTGTAATGTCTTTAAAATGAGCTATTTGAGGCCATTTCCAAGGTGTTTATAAGCTTATATCTTAACATATGTATAACGCGCTATTTACTTGTATTTAATGTCTGGGCTGGCTGCTGTGATTGTGTCCGGGCTGGCTGCTATGATTGTGTCCGGGCTGGCTGCTGTGATTGTGTCCGGGCTGGCTGCTATGATTGTGTCCGGGCTGGCTGCTGTGATTGTGTCCATGCTGGCTGCTGTGATTGTGTCTGGGCTGGCTGCTGTGATTGTGTGCGGGCTGGCCGCTGTGATTGTGTGCGGGCTGGCTGCTGTGATTGTGTCCATGCTGGCTGCTGTGATTGTGTGCGGGCTGGCTGCTGTGATTGTGTGCGGGCTGGCTGCTGTGATTGTGTCTGGGCTGGCTGCTATGATTGTGTCCGGGCTGGCTGCTGTGATTTTGTCCATGCTGGCTGCTGTGATTGTGTCCATGCTGGCTGCTGTGATTGTGTGCGGGCTGGCTGCTGTGATTGTGTCCATGCTGGCTGCTGTGATTGTGTCCATGCTGGCTGCTGTGATTGTGTGCGGGCTGGCTGCTGTGATTGTGTGCAGGCTGGCTGCTGTGATTGTGTGCGGGCTGGCTGCTGTGATTGAGTGCGGGCTGGCTGCTGTGATTGTGTCTGGGCTGGCTGCTGTGATTGTGTGCGGGCTGGCTGCTGTGATTGTGTCCAGGCTGGCTGCTGTGGTATATGCATATATCTGTGTGAGAGATGCTGTGATCGACTCTTGTGTCCGGGCGGTGCCGCTATGTTTGTGGATGATCAGCTGATGATGGTCCACAAGTTCAAACAAAGAAAAGGGAGCAAACACTAAGGGACGCAGGCAGCTTTTAGGACTGAACTGGATGCAAATCTAAATAGGAATAAACAACTAAATCAGGAACGTGCGAGGAAGCTGAACACCTTTGAAAAATCAGAGGGGGCACCTGTCACTCAACCCCTGGGCAGATGGTGTCCTTAATGTATGCAGAATGGCTGGGTGTGCTTACTCAGAGGATCCCGTGGTAACAAGTAGTCATCATACAGTTACATTAAGCAATAATACATGTCCCTCTCCCTTTTGCACTCTTCCTGGTGCATGGAGGGAACATTCCTGTAATTAGTAACCGTATCTTAATATCCGGATATCATACCACAATCCCGGTCACAGTGCATCATAACATTTACTCATAGTTATTTCCATGTCACACAGCGAGTAGGCACACATTGCATCACTATTACATAACAATGGTCCCCAACTCCGTCACCTGAGATATTGATATGATTCCAAGCTCGGCTATCATGACCGAAAGACCGTGTATATTTACAAGAGTTTTATAAGTGAATAAACCTAGCTCTCCTTGTGTACAAAACAATGATCTTCCCAATAATTGATTATAAAGACCAAATATATGAACTAATCACTAAACAGCAACAAAGCAGAGCACTAAGGACAGCTTACAGAGACTACACAGAGATTGACTACTTGCTAAAGCTGGGATGGACAGATTAGAGACGAGCATTATAACATTAGGACTTATGTACAATGGAACCCAACTACAGGGCTGCAGGTAGTGGGTAGGCAAGGGAGAAGTCACCCCCTTCCCAAAAACACCTCTTGTTAAGTTTAAACACAAATAATGTGACAATTGACTGTTTATTGATATTGACGCATTTAACATGTAACCTGCCTGAAATGGCTGGAAATGGCGTTTCAGAGCCTCTAGCCGCCTCAAGTAGCACTCCACTGCCTTTTTCCTCTTTTTTGGCACTCCACTCCACGTCTATACCCGCTATCTTTCCCGGGTCGCCGGCCTACCCCCGCCCCATCCAGACGCTGCCTCACCTAGTCGCCGGCCTACGCCTACGGCAACCTATCATGCCTTCATTACCCCGAGGACGATGCCGCCCTCCCGGCCGCCGCGGAACCCGGAGATCAGCAAGCGGCTCTGCCCCGGACTCTGCCTCCGTGACCTCCTCCGCCTCCAGCCTCCAATCCAAGGTGACTAACTGGGCCACCTCGGTCGACGCGACGATGAATGACAGAGCACATTCCATGGAACACCTCGCCGGATTCATGAAGGCGACGACCTGGGCCCTCCTGGCCACCCTGCCTCCTGCAGTTGCGGCATCCGCCCCTCCATCATCCCTGGAGGGCCTCGGAGAGATAATCCAGGAGTTGGAGTTGGCCTCGGCCACCTCGTCGCCCCCAGCAGCCGCCCCCGCGATGCCGCCTCAGCCGATCGCCGCGCCCCGGGCGCCCGTGTCGTCCACCCACTCTACAGACGTCACGGCCAGCACTGGACCCCCACGCCCCAGCCGGCCGCCTCCGCAACTTCCACCGCCGCCGCCCCGGTGCCGGCCACGTGCACCGCCCCCGACCCCACCCCCGCATCCACCGCCGAGGCGGTACGGGAGATCTTGGAGTCCACCGAGGCGCAGAACACAGGACACCGCAAAGGTATACCTGTCAATTATATATTCCCTCACGACTTGATCGAGAGATGGCCCGAGTTGAAGGCGGTCAAGAAGGGGGAGGCGACCATGGAGGAGTATAGCCTAGCCCTCGGCATGGTCAAACGATTTGTCTGTTTTTATTAAGTAGCACATTTGAATAAAAACGAATAAACAAAATAATACACACAAGAAAAGCAAAAGGAAAATGGCTGTAAAGAGTATGTACAGAGATAAGCCAGTACCCGCTGCTAACAATAACAATCGTGGAAATCCGCGAAATAGCGGAAATCTGCTAAATCGCAGAGATTTTCATCCCTGTATACGACATAATGTGAGAAGGGTGTAGCTGGATTGTCAGCAGTACTGAGAAATGTGCTGCTCGCCCAGCTCTGCGACTCCTCCGATTTCAAAGAACGCCACGAGTTATTTCCCACGTCACCAGTTTGAAACACTATTGAGGCCTAAACACTTTGGAACGATAGCCCTGGTGTGGCATTGTCAGTTTGGGGGTAGTTGCTTCTATGACCTTAGATGTTGTCAAGACGTAAAACTCCAACAACCAACGATGGCAACGGGCAGAGTGTTGAGGTAGTTTTTCCTCCTAACATCTAGATGGACTAGACGAGGCCTGACAGTGGGCTGGAGATGGGACTGTGGCGCTACCTTTTTTTTGTGTTTTTTTTGGTCCATTAGTTGTTTAAGCAGGGGAAATTTCAGTCATAGACGACTGGTCTTCCTCATTCCACTGCTGGTCGATAGAAAGCCTGAGCCTACACTTTTACCGACCCAAGGGATTTTTAACCTCCCACACCACATAGACATGGTATGAGAGCAACCGGCCTTTGATGACGCTGTAAGTTATACACAGCGGTGGAAATCCAAATTGGCAGAGCTGGGGGCATGGGGAATCGAACCGCCGACCCTCAGATTAGGAGTCTGACCTAGAAAAAAGTCAGACACCCTAACCACTCCACCACAGAGAACGCCACCTAGTGTCAATGATATGCATGACCGAAAGAGTGACTTCCCCCGGATGCCATCCCCGGATTCCCCCGGATGCCATCCCCGGATTCGTCCATCACAACCTTACCGTCCTGCGAGACTGGCTCACACATCCCTGGCCTACCATCCGGAGGTATTCTGAGATGGTTTTCACCTGGATCACGGACGGTAGGCTCCCGGACGGATGGCATGATCCCATAGCGATCAACGCGGTGCACATCAACGTCATCACTGACCCTGGGACCATCGCCTCCACCTCCTTGTCCCGGGCCTCATTGTCCCGATCCCCAGCCCCGGTCCTCTCAGGCCGACGCCCTCACCCCCTACACCCGGGAAGCCTATGGCGTACACTGCCCGGCCTGGAAACTGTGATCCCGCCTCATGCGATCTCGCCCCGGCTGGCGACGCGCATGGTGAGCAGGTCACTATTTATTGATATTGCAGCATTTAACATGTAGCCTGCCTGAAACGGCTGGAAATGGCGTTTCAGAGCCTCTAGATTAATCAATTTCCCGGAGGCAATATTCCCATACCCTCCTAGGGCATCTAGTGCCTCATGCCTTCAGCACTCGGCCGTTCCTAGAATTGATTTACAGTATAACCCCCTTAAACCAAGCTCGGTTAAACCAAACGATCGGTTAATCCAAACGATCAGTTAATCAAAACGATCGGTTAATCAAAATAAATGTTGGCGGCCCGGCAAAATACTACCATTTATCATATAAAAAAGTGGTTAACCCAAAGTCGGTTAATCCAAATATAATTTTCGGACCCCAGGCCACTTCCAGTATGGTTTAACCAAACTTTCATGTGGTTATAAGTGTAAGGTATGTGTACCAGGAATGCCACGTAGTGTGAGGCAGACCGAGAGGTCACGTGACATGGGGGGCGTGTGAGGACCGTACCGCAATAAAGGCAGTCGTTCAGTAGCTCTCGTGTTGTGCACATCTGTTACATACATTACATGGTGTCAGATAGGTGGCGACTCACACACCCGATATGGCACTGTCAGGGCTTAAACCACCGGCAAAGTTACAGCTTGAAGGCAACATGGCGGAAAACTGGAAGCTCTGGCACAGTACATACAAAATGTATGCAGGAGCGACAGGTGTAACCTCAAAAGCCGAAAAGGTGCAATGTTTCGTATTTCTGCATGTAGCAGGCCCTGAGGCCCAAAAGCTGTTTCACATGTTCAACATGGACAGTTCGGACAGGGAGAAGATAGGGCCTCTGACGGAAGCCTTCAGGGAGTATTGTACAGGAAAGTCCAATATAACCGTCGTCCGATATCAGTTCATGACATACCAACAAACCACAGAGCCCAAGGAAGTGTTTATACGTGAGCTGAGGCAAAGGATATCGTACTGCGGCTACCATGACTTGGAGGACAAACTCCTATGTGACAGGCTCGTATGTGGAGTGCGGGACGATACTCTACGAGATAAGCTTCTGCAAACGCCCAACTTGAGCCTGCAAGAATGCCTGCAAATGTGCAGAGTGAGTTAGCATAATACGACACTGCTAAAGCATGGGTCTCAACGGGCGGTTGAGGCGCACATCGATGCCGTCAACGGACAAGCAAAGCAGTGGACACGCCCACTCGCACCGGTGGCCACGGCGTCACGAAGGGGGAGGAGCCAGCTGCAAAGGACCGCCGAACAACAACAACCGGAGTGTAATAAGTGTGGATACAGACACTCCCAAGGAATGTGTCCGGCTCGCGGCAAAAATTGTGCAATTTGTCAAAAGATAGGCCACTTTGCCAAAGTTTGTCATGGTAAGCAAAAATTTGCAACCCCGGTGAATGAAATTGGCATAGACATTAACAACACACCAGGAGAGTGGATGCGCAACCCCAGTGAAGACGAGGATGATTCATCTGGCTATGACTTGGCCATCGGATCGATTTCTGAAGACCCCGAGGAGGAGCCGCATCTGTTGTTCAAGGAGTTATCAGTGCAGGATCAGAAGATTCGGTTCAAATTGGACACCGGCTCGGAAGCCAATATACTTCTGAGGCGTATATACTGTGCAGGACAAGTCATTTAGAAGTAGGGCGCTTATGGGTGTTTCTATCGTTGGACTAAGATACTAAGGAGACACATTGTTATGGATTGCAAAGTGTGTAATGTGCCTTAGAGATTACAACGCACTATACAACCACCCACCACCAACGCGACACTTCGCATCTACCATACCCCCACACCTCACCCTCAGCTCGCACGCCTCCCCCCCCGCCTAGTTACATTCCGGTTATATCTGGGTCCCGGCGTGTATCAGCATACATACATATATTACATCTCCCTTCCAATGCTCTTGAATACACTTAAATACACTTGCATACACTTGAACACTTAACATAAGTATCAACATAACTTACTAACTGACAAAATGACTTAGTTCCCCTCCCCATACTCTAATCACTTACACGCAATATGTTTAGCCACCCATTCGGATGGATACCGTTAAAATAGCTGCTTAGATTAAATCTACCCTATTCACCTGTATGCATTTACCCTTACTTTCTACATTTCCTCAAAACGGTACGATATGTATATTTAATTACATCTCGCTGATTCGATAATGGGATAATGGTGAATTAGCCACTTAACTTACTTCAACATTATGCACTTGGCAAAGCATTGATATTTAATCTATACTCTCGATGATTTGAGACTAATTTTATATATATATACATTGATCACTCTTTATTGCACATGCTGTTATTAATGTTACTACATGTTCAGTTTTAACGCTAACATCATTATGCCTGCATCGACGGCGCAACTGAAGATTTATACAACCGAATAACACGTAACAAGTTATCAAGGTACAACAACATGCTCCAACATCCAATCTGCATAGCAAACTAAGACATATCATCTTATCTGAAAGCTAGGAACTGGGCGAATGATTCTACCATAACGTGTTTTGTATGGAACTCGTTGTGTTACATCCTGTTGCACAGGCCTGGTATCTATGACATCCTTAGGGATGTTTGTGATATGCCGAATGTCGTCTTTTGTTGTTTTGAATATATGTCTGCGATTTCTGCGTATGATGTTGTTCTGTGCATTCAATATTTGATAATCCCGATGGCCAGGGTTTTGTGCTACAGCGATTATCCCCGTAGCCCACTTCCCAGTGTGATGTAAATATCTGATGTGGTCGCCTTCACACAATTGTGTGTGTTCCTGACCGGCATGTTTATCAAAGTATTTTTTCTGATTTTTTTGTAATTTATTCAATTCAACCTTTTTAGGTAATTGACACTTTGGCTGCAGCTGTGTCGTTAGCATAGGTAATTTACTCCTCAACCTGCGCGACATAAGGAGTTGTGCCGGAGAAGCACCTATGCCCTGTAATGTCATATTTCTGTAATTTAATAAAGCAATGTGTGGGTCATTATCATCTAACATGGCCTTTTTTATCAATCGTTTAATAGTTTGAACATATCGCTCCGCCTGTCCATTGCTTTGAGGGAACATTGGACTCGAAAAACTGGTCTGAAAGTCATATGCTTTAGCAAATTGCAGGTATTCAGCGCTACTAAATTGCGGCCCATTGTCAGACACCACAATCTTCGGGATCCCGTATCTGCAAAATGTTTGTTTCAATGCGTGTATGATAGCCTTACTAGTTGTGGTTGCTAGTTCAATTACCTCGGGGAATTTAGAGTAATAATCCACTATCACAATAAAATTCCTATGGTCCAACATAAACAAATCCACTCCCACTTTATGATAAGGAATACATGGTATGCGATGACTTTCTAGCGGTTCTGAATGTTGCGCGTTTCTGTATTCCTGACAAATTTGGCACCGCGATACAATGTCCTCTAATTGACTCCCTAAACCGGGCCAAAATACTGTGTCCCGAGCTAATTGCTTACATCGGACGACACCCAAGTGGGACTCATGTAATTTGTGCAGCATGTCAGGCTGTAATGAACGCGGTATGATAAGCCGATTACCCTTTAACACTAGGTCGTCACGGATTGTAATTTCACTACGGTACGTAAAAAATGGTTTGACTTCGCGGCTGAGATTATGCTGACTACTGGGCCAACCGTGCAGTGCCAGGTAACTGATTTTCTGCAACGTATCGTCTCTGTTTACTTCCTGTCTTAATTGCGACATGCTACCAGTTCCCAATTGAATTTCTGCCACCGTGAAGTCATCATCGAACAAGTTTTCAGGTGAAGTTACGGTGGTGTGTGCCCTGGACAGCGCGTCTGCAAAGTACATCAGCGTGCCTTTAATGTGTATGACTTTGATGTTATAGTTCTGGAGCCTCATTCTCATATGCTGCATCCTCGAAGACAAAGTATGGATTGACTTATTCATAATTGCTACCAGCGGTTTATGGTCTGTTTGGACTGTCAGCTCTTTGCCGAATATATACTCATGGAATTTGGTACATCCGAAACATATGGCTAGCAATTCCTTTTCGATTACCGCATAATTAGATTGTGTGCTATTTAAAGCCTTTGACGCCATGGCCACAGGTTTATCGTCTTGAAACAAAGTGGCACCTAGACCTGATTTAGACGCATCAACTTGCAAAACTATATCTGCATTCACATCAAAATATTTTAACACAGGGGCTTTGGTTAGTAAATTTTTTAGTTTTGCAAAAGCAATTATCTGTTCTTGCTGCCAGTGCCAAACAACATCTTTGCCGAGAACAGCATGCAATGGTTTGGCAATGTCCGCCATGTTAGGGATGAATTTATTGACGTAACCCACCATCCCTAAGAACAGTTGTATAGCCTTTTTATCCCTGGGCGCTGGCATGTCAACGATAGCTTGTACTCTCTCTTTACTAGGTGACACCCCTTCAGACGTCAGTAAATGACCTACATAGTTGACTTGAGACTGACATATCTTTGATTTCTTGGGATTAAGGGTAAGGTAAAATTTCCTGGCTCTGTCTAAAACTGCCCGAAGTCGACTATTATGTTCTTGTACAGTGTGACCATATACTAGAATGTCATCTGTAATTACATTTACTCCCTTCAAATCTCCCAATATGTTGTTCATTTCCTCAATGAAAATATCACCAGCCGTTTTGATGCCAAAAGGTAATCTAGTAAAACGATATCTACCCCACGGGCTATTGAATGTGCACAGGTCAGAACTCTCCCGATCTAAATGTATCTGCCAGTATCCGCTGTTAGCATCAAGCACCGAAAAATATCGTGCTTCATGCGTACTAGCAACAACCTCTTCGATAGTGCGTGTCGGATACGGGCCTCTTAAGGTAGCTTTATTTAACTTAGTTGGATCTAGGCATATTCTAATTTTTCCTGGTTTCCTCACAATGGTGATCGAGCTAACCCATGGAGCTGGTTCTGTTTGTTTCATTATAACACCCAATCTTAACATTCTGTCTAATTCTCTACGTACCTCTGAAATAATAGCATGCGGAATGCGTCTGGGAGCATCAATGATAGGGGAAACATTTTTATCGACATGAATATGCGCGTTGACTTTTATTTTACCAATGCCTTTGAATACATTAGTGTATATATTTACCAAGTTTGTAGCTTTCTCCCCTTGATCTGAGACATCGGATACACAGTCCACCCTTCTGATTAGGTTCAGTGCATCTACATGAATATGCGCGTTAACTTTTATTTTTCCAATGCCTTTGAATACATCAGTGTATATATTTACCAAGTTTGTAGCTTTCTCCCCTTGATCTGAGACATCGGATACACAGTCCACCCTTCTGATTAGGTTCAGTGCAACACAAGCACTCATCCCAAGAAGAGGGTTTCCCTTGTCTGTTACTTGAAATTTGATCCTTTGTCCAGGTACGGTGATCATCGTCTCTCCCACTGGCTGGATTTGTTGTCCTGTATACGTGACGAGATTGCATGTAGGCGGAGATAGGGTCAATCCCCCTATCTTGTCATACAATTCCCTTGCAATTATATTTGCCTGTGATCCTGTGTCCAGTTTAAATTCCACCATCACGTCGTTAATTTGTACTGTCATGTACCAAAGCTTGCTGGTCTGTTCGCTGTCACTGTTTAACGCACCGACGAACAGGTCGTGCGTGTTGTTGTCGTCGTATCCATCCTCCCATTCGTCTACATCGCATCGCCGATCCATAGTAACTTCATTCACCGCGGTGTTTCCTTGTTCACGTCTCCTGCACATTTTGATGAAGTGTCCCGTTTTCCCGCATCCGGTGCAATGTTTATCTCGGGCTGGACAACGATTCTGGTAATGTTGATATCCACAATTTCCGCACTGAGACGTGAATGTATTTGTACGGCGCGCCTGCATCTGTGACCTCCGTTTCCATGGTTCCGGTCGTCGGTGTGACGTCACGTCACTATCACGTTTTGAAATTGCGTCGACGGTCTCCGTTGGTATATAAGATGAACTGTCACTTACTAATTCCGATTTGTGTTCACTCAAACGACACAAATTGACACACATCTCCAGGGATAAATTACTTGTTTGCAACAGACGATCCCGAAAAGTTCTACATTTTATCCCGCATACTATCCGGTCACATAACAGTGATTCTTCCAATGATCCATACTGGCAATATGCCACACGGTTTCGCAGATTTCTCAGATATGTGTCCATCGATTCTGTCGTTTGGTTCAACGTATTAAATTGATACCTGACTATAGTAATGTTGGTTTTACCTTTGCAATAAACCTTGAACTTTTCTATCAGTACCGTAATTTTGTCTTTGTTTTCCTCTGCGATGTCGAATGTTCTATGGATCATTTGAGCCTCCGTTCCTGCTACGTGAAGGAATACGCAACACTGAACCCGCTCAGACTTTGCTGCTATCCCTGCTGCCACTGCGTAAATCCTATATGAGTCGATCCACTGTGTCCAGTTCAGGTTAATGTTACCTTCCAAGTTTAACGGCAGTGGGGGTTTTAGTCCTGAAAGTGCCATTCCTTGTTAGGTAAACCACATTTGACACCATGTAAGATACGAGTCGACACGACACGGTGACTTCAAGTTAACGACTGACCTTATTCAACCTATCGTTGTCTTAGTTACATTCCGGTTATATCTGGGTCCCGGCGTGTATCAGCATACATACATATATTACATATACGACAAACTGGTAGGGACCGAGCTCACACGTACCAGGTGCCAACTAGTGACTTACGCAGGACATCGCATAACTCCGGAAGGGGAAATGATGATTGACATCAAGAAGAAGACATTCAAGTTCCAAGTGACAAGAACCGGAAGTCCCATCCTAGGGAAAGATGCGTGCATCGCATTGGGAATAATCACGAGGGTGGATACCGTCAGCAGCCATGACATCAAAAGGAACACAGAAGAATACACCAAGAAAGTGGTAAACGACTATAATGTTGTATTCACAGGGTTCGGGAGAATCAAAGCAAATGCAACCATTCACATTGATCCATCTGTCACCCCTGTAGTAGACCCTCCCCGACGTATACCTCATGCCATAATGTCAGATGTGCAAATTGAGCTAGATAGTATGATCAAAATGGGGGTTATCGTTAAGCAACATGAGCCCACTCCATGGTTCAATTCAGTTATGATCGTTAAGAAGCCACAGAAGATACGCATCTGTTTGGACCCGACCAAACTGAATAAGGCGGTGTTAAGGGGCCCTTATCCAATTAAAACAGTTGAAGAGGTGATAGCGAAAACCAGTGGGGCTAGATATTTCAGTGTATTAGACGCAAATAGCGGATACTGACAGGTGGAGCTGGATGAGCCCAGCTTGTTGCTTTGTACATTTAACACGCCGTGGGGGCGCTTTCGATATACCAGGCTGCCTTTCGGTATAAAGACGGCCGGGGATATCTTCATTGAAGAGATGAGCAGAATACTGAAAAATCTGCCAGGTGTCGACGTCGTTGCAGATGACATACTTGTATATGGTTCGAATTTAGAAGAGCACAATGTCAGAGTCGAGTCAGTGTTAAAGAGAGCGAAAGAAGTGAACCTAAAACTAAACCCAAAAAAATCTCACATTTGTAAGACTGAGGTTCCCTATGTGGGGCATTTGCTAACACAAAATGGGCTAAAGCCAAACCCTGAACGGGTCCAAGCCATTATAGATTTAGTGACCCCAGAAGACAAGCCAGCAGTCCAGAGGTTCTTGGGAATGATTGGGTACATGGGGAAATTCATTCCGCACATATCGGAAATCGCAAAACCCCTGCGCATCTTATTAACGAAAGAAGTCGCTTGGCACTGGGGGGGGAGGAACAAAAAATCGCATTTGACAAGTTAAAGAGCCTACTAGTCAGAGCCCCAGTCTTGCAATATTTTGATGTACGTAAAGCAGTGACGATTCAGGTAGATGCATTCAAATCAGGGCTAGGGGCCACACTTTTTCAAGATGGCCATCCAGTAGCCATGGCATCAAAAGCATTGAACAGCGCACAAGAGAGTTATGCAGTGATCGAGAAGGAAATGTTGGCGATCTGTTTCGGCTGTAACAAGTTTCACGAATACATATTCGGGAGAGAGGTTACAGTCGAGACAGATCACAAGCCGTTAGTCAGTATCATGACCAAACCACTGCATAAACTCACTGCCCGCATACAGCGCATGCGAATGCGCCTTCAAAATTATAACCTGAATGTGGTTTATATTAAAGGCACTGAAATGCATTTCGCTGATGCCCTGTCTCGTGCACACTCAAATAATACAACGCCGAATGACCTCTTTAGCAAACAAATCTCTATTGCAGCGATAGAGTACGTGGATGCTGATCTACAGCGGCTAGTGCAAGAAACTGAGAGCGACGATACTCTCGAAAAGGTTATAAAGTATACTAAAGAAGGGTGGCCACAATCAAAACAAACAACACATGTAGACACTTTGCCGTACATGACATTCAAAGATGAGTTCTCTGTTCAACAGAATCTACTAATGAAAGGTGATCGAATCACAGTCCCTACGTCAATGAGGAGTGAAATGTTAGACAGGGTACACAAAGCACACCTGGGTATTGTTAAAAGTAAGCAAATTGTGTGCGATTTCCTATTCTGGCCAGGTGTTAGTAAACAAATCGAGGGTAAAGTCTCCCGATGCCCTACATGTCAAGAATGTCGCAACACCCCTCATTCGGAGCCGTTAATAAGCCATCTAATAATTGACGCACCATTCCGAAAAGTAGGAGTGGATTTATTTGAGTATCAACACGAGCAGTACCTCGTCGTAGTCAACTATTACTGAAAGTATCCCGAGATTGCCAGAATGCGCAGTACATCTAGCACAGCGATCATTGCTCGAATGAAAGAAATATTCTGTAGACACAGGATACCTGAGGTGGTTGTCTCCGATAACGGTCCCCAGTTTTCGAGTTTCGAGTACAAAAACTTTGCAGAAAGGTATAATTTCAAACCTGTGTATTCTAGTCCAATGTACCCGTGCAGTAATGGGCAGGCAGAGCGAACAGTACAGACCATGAAACAGCTGATAAAAAAAACACGCGCAGACGGCAATGACGTAAACCTAGCATTACTCATATATAGAAACACATCGCTGTCAGACATGGCCGCATCGCCGGCCCAACTGCTTATGAGTCGAACGTTAAGATCCACAATCCCAACAATACGAGTGAACTTAGAACCACGAGTAGTTAAAACAAGAAAGGTGCAAATCGCCAGTGCACAAAAGAAACAAAGGCACTACCATGACAAGCGAGCCGGAAAACAACACCCAATACTACAAGTAGGTGACAAAGTTTGATATCGAACACACAAACACAAATGGGCCATTGGCAGAGTAACAGAAAGAAATGTACAAACTAACAGACATTATAAAATTGTAAACGAGAAGAGCAAGGTATTCAGACGTAACAGAACACAGGTATTCAAGATAAAGGAAGAGCCGCAAGTGGCAGCAAACAACACAACCGGAACACCGACACAAACACCAAAAGAAAAACACGCATCGAAACCAACGCATTATGTAACCAGGTGGGGTCGCACTAGCCACCCCATAGCACGATTGGGGTTCTAGCAAGTAATCATGCTGGCACTCGCTTGTTGATAGGGATATAAACACATGACATGACATTAATTAAGTGTAGGTGATTACGCAAAAGTGATCAACGGGCATATGGGACGTAATGAATTTAAACCATACATGTGCCGAGCATGTAGAAATCTTGTATGATCTCGGTGATTATTGTTGTTATTATGATTGTTGTGTTTGTTATTGTTGTAACCAGGGCCATTAAAAAGGCGATTATCGTATTGATTGCAGGTGTGACATGTGAGTATTATTCAATTGTAAATCCTGCTGTGTAATTGATCAAGCTTACAGATGCCATGACATGATGATTGATTGTTGTATTCTAAATGAGATGTAATGCGTGGATGTTCCATGTGGAACGTGTCCACGGATATAGATAGGAATATGGTTGCAGAGACGTAAAGGAACATTATGTATATTCAAGGAAGACAACTAGGTCTTTGTGGAATGTTCAAACAAATGGACACGGACAGAACTTTAAATATGATGCATATTATTGACTGCTTTTGTAAAAGGGGGAAGATGTAAGGTATGTGTACCAGGAATGTCACGTAGTGTGAGGCAGACCGAGAGGTCACGTGACGTGGGGGGCGCATGAGGACCGTACCGCAATAAAGGCAGTCGTTCAGTAGCTCTCGTGTTGTATACTGCCTATCATGGATAAGTCTGAATAGACAGTTTGTCGATAGAAAGCCTGAGTCTACACTTTTACCGACCCAGGGGATTTTTAACTTCCCACACCTCATAGACATGGTATGAGAGCAACCGGCCTTTGATGATGCTGTAAGTTATACACAGCAGTGGAAATCCAAATTGGCAGAGGTGGGGGCACGGGGAATTGAACCACTGACCTTCAGATTAGGAGTCCGACCTAGAAAAAAGTCAGACACTCTAACCACTCCGCCACAGAGAACTCCACAACCGATCGTTTGGGTTAACCAAGCTTGGATTAACGGGGTTATGCTGTATATACATAAAAATCAATAATCAACGTTTGTTTGTTGTTGTTTTACATCCAGCAACATCTAAGGTCATATCAGGCAGAACACTGGCTCCAGGGCAGGAAAGAAGCAGCAAAATCTCCTCAAGGACTGGGTCAACTCCCCAGCGGGTTCAGTTGAATGGTAGGAGAATATGATCTAATGATGTGTGTGCGCAGTGATATTTCTGTACTGTGGTCTCATCATTTGTGAAATGTACCATGTGATATGTAAAAATGTGATATGTACAAATTTGAAGCTCATTTGGTTTAAATAAAAGGTATCAATCTGTTGTTGATATCGAACCCAAATTTACATGTCAGTTATAATTTTGGGTGGGGAAGATTACTTTATGGGGAATATTACTTTTTTTAAGGGGGACATTTGACACTGACAAATTTACATGTCAGTTATGAATTTGATTGGGGAGTATCACTTTTTTTTACGGGGACCATTTAATACTGACACATTTATAAGCCAATTATAAATTTGGGTGGGGATGATTACATGAAGGGGACATTTTACACTGACAAATTTACATGTCAGTTATAAATTTTGGTTGGGAAGATTACATTCTGTGGAAGATTACTTTCTGGTGAAGTTTACGTTATGGGAAGATTACTTTATAGTTTAAAGGGCACACGTTACACTGACAAATTTACATGTCAGTTATTCTAATGGGGGAGGGGGGGGGGAGGAATGTGTTTTAGGGACAAAGTTACATGTCAGAATAATCTTTTTAATTATGCCAAATGGGCAAAGTCCTTAATTATTTCATTTTAATGTGGGAGGACTTATTACATATTATAATAATGATATAATAATGTTTAATAAAGAAAGACCAAAATCAAGTTTAAAATACACATAGTTTATTTACAACAAAAAAACAATTTACAAATTAACAAAAGGCACAATAAAAAAAATGTATATATACACACAGTTACACAATAAAAACAAGACACAAATAAATACAGGAGCAATAATAACAAATATATAGCTTCGATATATCTCTATATCCTGGTGCAGGGATGGCGCAGACTCCCCCCCCCCCTCCACCCTCCTTGGGTTTAATGATGGTTACTACTTATCTATGACTGCTACTGTTCATTGACGGCCTTGGTTGCACCAAGCTGTTCATTGATGGCCTTGGTTGCACCAAAT